>NAGG01000912.1:0-51060 GCA_003031705.1 Calonectria naviculata | reverse complement strand
GGGGGTTCATCCCCAGCTGGCTCCATTAACGAGAATACAGAATAAGAGTTGGAAAAAAGAAACGTGAAAAGGAGCTTCCTTCATTGTCCTCTTGCCCGTGAATCCGGCGTTGCTCCATGCTTCGGTGTCCCGGCTCGGCTTGGTCAACAACGACTCATGGCTAGCTCCATCGGGCAACCAACTATCCCCAACGCCTCAATTTCCCACTCTATGTCGTCCCCCATTCAAGCTTGCACGCTGCCGTACGCCACCACAAGCTTTTTTTTTTCGAATGCACGCACGCCCCTCCCCAGTGGCACCCTGCCGGAAAATGATGGCTGCGAGTCTCGTCGGAGGTGGGAACATGCATGTCATGGCGCTAAGACTGGGAGACATACACACGACACATGCCACATACATTCACTCCCGTTTGCAAGGCACTGATGAATGTACGAGACGCCAATAATACGCGGTTCAATGTATCAATGTAGCTTTTTTTTTCCCTTATTCTCCCACAACCCAAAAATAATTGCCCCCCTTATACAGACTCCATTCATCTATATTTACCCTTCCTGCCGTCGACGGATTCCCTGCTTCTCCATTCTCATCAGAGTATTTGTCTCATAGTGGCCTAACATCGACACATTTCCACCCGTTCTCGCCGGAAGAGCTTGACGTTACACTTGTGTGTCTTCTTTTTTTATATCTCCCTATTCTCTGCCTTTTTTCTTCCTGCGCAGTAGATTTTCCGGCACCAACGACACTTGTATAAAGAGAATCAAGATCCTCCCTCGTCTTCCTCTTTCTGATAGAACACCCCCGACAAATTCACAATGGCGACTCCCAACACTCCTTCTCAGACCTCTTCATCGGCCCCCGCCAAGAACACCGGCACTCGCCCGGCTGCCAACTCACCTCCCCCGGCCTACACTCCTCGGAGACAGCACGACATCATTGCTCTCACGGCCCGAGCCCTGGAGAACCGACCCAATGCCCTGGCCGGCATCTCTCATATCATTTACCAGAACCCTGCCAGCTTCAGCCCAGTCGTCGAGGCAGCCGCCGACGACGAGCTGGCTGAGTCCGAAGAGACCTCACCCATCAGCCTCCGCATCAACACCTCCGTGAGCGTCAACCACAGCAACAACATTGTGTGTCTGACTGCCAACCCTGCTGAGCACGCCAACGCCATCGCCCAGGCCGTCGTCAAGGCCCTGAACGATGGCAGCTCCGGCCGATGCGGCATCCCCATGATTGACGAGAATGGCGTTCCCCGACCTCTTCGGATCGAGGTCGACGCCGGCCTGGTTGTCGAGGGTGACAACAACGTCGTTGGCAACCAGGAGCTCGTCAGCGAGGTGATTCGGCAGCGCAATGAAGCCAATCCCGCTCGCAGACCCCGAGAGAGCGAGGACGAAGAGCAGGACGGCGAAGAGTCTCAGCCCGCCAAGCGCCGACGATTCAGCCAGTAAATCAACCACAAACAGTTCACCTGCCCGTACACAACATACACCATAATAATCAGGTTGTCTACATGCTATTCGACTTTGTCCTGTTCTTGTTCGTCGTTAACCATAGCATCATTACACGCATTCTTATCTACACTACCACCCCCCAAAAAAACAATCATGCAAAAAAATAAACATGACTGCGATACATATAACTTTCGTATGGATGAAGTTTGAAGGTGAAGGGACATGTCAGTAAGGGGTGAAAGGAATAAACATGGAGGAAATGTGCGGAGGGAGGGAGGGAGCGCGGCTTTCAAAAAACAAAAAAGAAAAGTCGCAGCCCAAATCATGACCATTATGAGAAATATCTTTTAACACACCATTCAGTTTGCAATAAGTAACAAATACTCTTTTCTTTCAATTTCTCAACCTCTTGTGCCTACCGCTCTTGATCCTGTTCAATAACACAGACTCGTCGCACGTATCACATCGTACTCAACCCAACTATCCTCGTTACAGCTCAGGTTAAGCTATCCGAAACAATCGCCCGGGACCAAAAAAAAAAAATACCTGTGCAAGCTGCCTCCTGCTTGACAGGGCCAGGGATGGCACATCCCATGCAGGCGCCAAGCGTCGCCTCAGATGCTGGGCGTGCTGAAACCCAGGGATCTGACTAGCTAGAGTGGAGTGCGCCAGTTACGCTGACGCACCGCTGATTAGCCTGTTAGTCGCCGTGGTGTAATGGTGGGGGAAGAGGTTCAGCTGTGCTTGGGTTATTCTGTAATCCCCCACAACCCGAGTCGATACAAAGATGAAATCTGCATCGCATTGGCACTTTGGTTCTTAATATTGCTATTCATGTTGCTAGCTGGCTAGATAAATCAGAGATGGAGATGCTCTCAACTGTGGCCTTGCAAACAACATACTATCAACACCCTCCAAGTCTTGCTCTTTGCTCGGCCGTACCGCCATGACTTGTCTCATTTCTCCCCCGCCACCATGATGATTCCGTCCATTTTGGCACCGACCCCGCGCCAAAGGGTTCAATGCCAATGGTCGCAGGTAGAGCAAACACCACTGACCAAAGCGCCTACGGGGAGGCTTAGATCCCTCTGCCCTCTGTCCTGGGTGCTGGCTCTTGGCCCGTCCCCACCGCCCCGACCCATGCATGCCCAGCTTTGGTTTTCACAGACGCGCTTCTACTAAAGCCCCTCCTCTCCCCCCGTAGCCTCCGCGTCCTCCCTCTGATGTGGCCTTGGCGATTGCGTCCTCGAAAAATTAGATCCCCTTTCTCTTTATTGCCTTTATTCCATTGATACCCTAATCCCTCCTCCTCCCCCTGCGGCTGCCCTTCTCCTGATACCCCAACAAACCCAACGCCGTCTGCCCCGCCCCCACCTGATCTGCAGCCATGGCGAACCTCACCATCCGCAACCTCACAATCAACCCCATAGAGCTGCTCACCGTCGAGCGCTTCGAGAGCGAGCGCGTCCGCACCGTCAATGTAGTGTCCAACTTTACAGGCAAAATCTCCAGCTTCTTGAATGCCACCGAATTTTCATCCCACGAGACTCGCGCCCAGGGCGATGCCATCAAGAAGGAGGACGCCAATGTCCAGCTCAACGCCTTTCAGACCAAGGAGACCAGCGTTCGCGCCGCAGACAAGGGAAAGGAGGTTTTGCGCTTGATCTTCAAGATCAGGGGTCACAAGTATGAGGTCGACGTCCCCAGCCCTACCAGCAAGTCGTCAGTCATGAAGAAGCTGGACGGCGGCAACGAGGAGCTCACGGCCGTCTACTCGCACAACGGCGCCCTCTTGGCCGTCTTCTCCTCCGCTCGCCTCAATGCCTGGATGAAGGAGCTTCACAACGACTGGCCCTTGACTGTCCTCTCCATCCCCGGCACTCACAACGCCGCCACCCACCACAAGGCCCTCCCCTCAGTCAGATGCCAAGCCGTCAGCGTCACCGAGCAGCTCAAGAACGGCGTCCGCTTCCTCGACGTTCGCATATCCGCAAACCCCGACGACGACGAGCTCACCATCGTCCACGGCGCATTCCCCATCTCCCTCACCGGAAGCAAGTACTTCAAGGACTTCCTCGAAGACCTCTACAAGTTCCTGGAAGAGAATCCTAGCGAGAGTCTCATCCTGAGCCTGAAGCGCGAGGGCACCGGCAAGGGCACCGACGAGCAGATGGGCAAGTACCTCAAGCACAGCTACGTCGACAAGAGGCGCAGTCTCTGGTGGACCGAGCCCAAGATCCCCAACCTCGGCGAGTCCCGTGGCAAGATTGTCATCGTTCGTCGTTTCGCCCTTGATGGCGAGATGCACAAGTCGTGCTGGAACGGCCGCGGCTGGGGCATTGATGCCTCCACCTGGCCCGACAACTGCGAAGATGGCAAGACTGGTCCGGGGAACATCCGCGTTCAGGACTTTTACGAAGTCACCGAAACTCAAAACGTCGAGAAGAAGATTGAGTATGCCCGCCGCCACCTTGAGCGTGCCTCGGAGATCGACTTTCTCCTTGCTGGCATGGAGGGGCACAAGGCGGACCAAAAGCATCCTCCCTTCTTCGTCAACTTCCTCAGCGCCAACTACTTCTTCAACGCCAGCTGCTGGCCTGAGCGTGTTGCCGCAAAGCTCAACCCTTCTGTCATCGAGTACCTTTGCATTCGCCACGGTGAGGCTGAAAAGGGCCCCCAGAAGCTCAAGGTTGGCAACGGTGGCACTGGTATCGTCGTCACCGATTGGTGTGGTCACAACGGGGACTGGGACCTCATCCGATGCATCGTCGGAATGAACGCTCGTCTGCAACTCAAGAAGTAGGAGAATGTTGGCCAGGAATAGAACAAAAAGAAGGCGCCATGCAAGAAACGATGGGTTTATTTGATTACTAGATTTCGATATGGGAGACATCTCAGATACAGCGGGCTTTACACATGGCCATGTCATAAACAATCACATAGAACAATATGATAGGATAGTTTCAGAAAATAAATATTTATTAGGTTCAAAATATATAAGCATGGTGTCGTAACAATGGTTGATGTATCCTGTCGAGTGCTGTTAGCTTCTCGTCTTTATCCTCGATGTTAGATGAAAACAGTGTAAAGAGGACATTGTCAGTTCTCCAAGGTGAATTGGTTGTTCGTCACGATGAACTCAGATAGAGCTAATAATGTAGAAAAGTCATCATGTAATGGGAAATGGGATGCAATAATAAAATAAAGGTCTTACCGGACGACTCAGTCCTGTCACCAAGTGAGACAGATGTAACTGTACCTAGACCAGACAGGTCAGCATCAGGCTTCATTCAGAAATTCAAACTAGCAAGACAATAAAACTATAACAATGTTAGTCATCAATGTTCAGAAGATGAGACATGTTTGCGCGTACCGATCAATCAGAAGATGTTAAGTTTGTTCATGTCCCAAGCAATCCGAAGATTGTCGAGTCAAACAGTGTGAATACGATTGAAACAGCTCATCACGATCGCGCCGTAGCAAAATGAAGATTTTTTTCTTATGTACCTGAATCCCCAGCAAGTTAGTTACTAAGATTCCTTGGCCATCTCAAACAAAATTTTCATGTCAAGACCACAGTCAGGTGACGAAGTGTCAACAAGAGGTCCCTCCACACTCCCACCACAAGGATTGTACGTCCTCGCTTTTCTAGGGCGAGAGGCTTTGGTACTCGTTTATGTCCGCCCGTTCGTTCAAGTCTTCATCATACAGTGGATTTTGGGTGGAGTACAAGTGCGGGAAAATTTTTACCTGTCACCAAGTCTGTTAGCGGTTGTAACACACAGTTGACAACAAATACAAGGTTGGCAGTAAATCTCCAGTCAGACAAGGCTGAAACTTATAAACAACGGTATCGACATTATATATTAAGAATGAGGAATCCCTGGTGTCGTTTGGATCATCACCCGGAGGGGGAAGGAAAGTAAAAAAAATTTGTCTCACTAACCTTTTGAATGAATGGATCGCACGCGTCGCGTCACGTCAATTATGTGTCAGGGAAAACAAAATCTGTCAATCGCTTGTCAGCCGAGGTTCTCTCATGTCTTCCAAGCAAAGCTGGCTTCCAGCGCCTTTCCTCAGGGTAATTCTAGAATATGCTAACCACCATGATTTTGGTCTGGGTTGGATATGATATCGTCATAGAAAGGCTGAGGACGGGGAAAGAGGATTGCTTCTTACCTAGTAGCAATTGGCGTGAGCCGCCCAGGTCCGGAGACGCACTTGCATCTTGGAGCTGAGCTTGTTGTGGAAGTGAAGAGGATTGAGAGAGGAAGAAAGAAAATAAAAAAATTTATGGCGAAGATATGGGTGCTGACTGTACATACGCTAGTCCTCTTTTTAGCTAGCCTGCCATCTGCCCCGCAATCCAGCCCAGGGGCAGATGATGTGGCGGTGCAGCCGAGATCTTCCGCAGGTGTGGCGAATCCTATCACCGCATAAAGCCGCCCTCCATCACCTACTCATCTGCCTAACGTGCATCTCCGCTCTTACTCTCCAACACCGTTGGAAATCAACAAATCTCTCCAAAATGGCGTCTTTGGAGGCGTTGTGGGGTCCTACGACCCGACGATTCCTCCGAATCGCCGTGGCCAAAACCACAAACGTGGTTCGTGCCAAGCTGGCCGTCGTGGCGCGGCCGGTACAGACCGAATTACAGAATCTCGGCCTCAAGTCTGCTAGACTTGCACGCCAACCAATTCACCCTGTTGCTGCTCTCCGACAGCACAAGCGTCATCCGCGATGGTTCTCGACCTCCGCTATCCAAAATGTCCAGCGCTTTGCCAAGCGGTTTATGAGCACCGAATCCAAGGCCACCCGGTTCGACCGATCTAAGCTTCCCGTCTCCAACACCTCACGACGAGTTGGACAATTCTCGGGACGTGCTCCATTCGCCAATACTCTCCGTCCCAACTTGACTGGAGGAGCATTGCCTCGATCCGCTGGTGGATATAGCTTGGGAGGTGGTGCACGCTACTTCTCACACACCCCGGTAGCCCCAGCCCAGGTGGTGCAGAATGTCTCCCAGGCAATGAGGGCCTTCTTCTTGTCGGGTCAAAAGCTGCGCTACGATGGTCTGGGCCCTCGAGGCGAGCGTCAATACCGTGCCGTCTCAGCCGTGGAGGACGAGGCAATGCAAAAGTTCTCGTCTCTTCCCCGCACCGCTCCCGGGTCTTTCATCGACTTCAAGATTAGCCCTACCTTGACCGCCCTCAGCCCTCTTGCTACTGCCATCGCCTTTTCCTCCGGAACTAACGGTTTCAAGACCGAGGCTGTGGCCCCCGGCGTCACCCTCAACACTGAGGGATTCCTTGATGTCTTGTCTGCTGACTTTGGCCGGGCATTGAAGGAGCTTACTGCTATATATGCAGACCTTCGTCGAATTGCCATTTTAGGCGATCTTCCAATTCATCTAGAGAACCAAAATATCCTCAGAATTAGGTTCCCTGGCGTTGATGCCGAAACCATTGAACGGCTATGCGATGACATTGGGATTCAATATGGCGTTGTAGGTGAGGACCCCAACTTTGGCACGGAAGCCGGGGTTCCAATGGCACTCAAATTCCCTTTTGCCCCCGACGCCCCCAAGTCCTTGTCGGTTCGATCAGTTGAAGGATACGCCTGGGACGAAACTTCATCCTTGTCCGATGATGACTTTGTTCGAGAGGCCTTCATTGACGAGATGGCCGATAACCCATGGCTCTCTGACCCCGAAGGTTATGAAACAATGTCACATGCTCTGAGCTCTGGGGGACATGGATCCGAAGACTATGAAGGTCTGGAGGGCATCTACAGATTCATCGAGGAATGTGATCGAGCCAAGGGGCAAGTGAGTTAAATTTGGCGCCAACTCCAATGGCATATTTTCTTTTGTGAGCGATATATTGTGACGATCTACACTCTTTTATACCACTTGATGCAATACCGACTAGCTTAGCACAAGACTAAGACTACACCAAATTGAAATTCCCTTTGATCTTGTAAGCCTCAGGAAAAAATAGTTGAAATGGCGTGTGTCTAGTCCTCACCGAATCGTCCATACAAATCCGTCATGATGTCATGATCACAAATGCCTTCATCCGTCTGAAGTCTTCCTAACAAGCGCCGGCAGTCTCGATACCCCCCACACTTTTGTCAAGAGCCGTGGGAGGCTAATTCTTATTAACCCCTGATCCACTTCTTGGAGAGGCAGCCGACTCCGGTTTCGCATGTTGCAGTGGGGTGGAATCCGCTTGCTCAGATTTTGCAGTGGACGGGCCGGCGTCCAGCAAGGTCGTCTCGGTATCGAGATGCTGTAGAAGCATACCAAAGGATATTAGCTCGGCGCACCGTCGCTCACATTCGGTGGAAGATGCCGAGTCCATTGCTGCAGCGGGCGGCTCACACGGAACAAAGCGTGGGTGGTGTCACAGGAGAGATTGGTTGGGCATGCAGTGGCTAAAAAAGTTCCAGTGGGGGTTAGCAGGATTTTGATTATCAAGATAATCAGAGGCTGGCCAGAGTATCCACCCGGAGGCTTGGTGCCAACGGGATGGCTTTAGTTGCCGTTTTTCTTTTGTCCAGAATGCCCTAACTAACAACTGCCATTTTTCGTATTGGCGGTTTCAGGGCCTTCCAATTGATCGAAGGCAAGAGCCAAGCCGCTACTGAAGCATAACCTGCGATCCCCCCAGGGTCATCTGCCGAGACGGATTAGCCGGCGTGGCACATATCGCAAAACAAGATCCTGGCCAAGAGTTTTCCCCACACGCCTTGATGGAGCCTCGGCACCCACGCGCTCAATAAGACCTTACGTACATAGATACGTGCGAGATCGCCGTGCAAAAGCTCATTTAATTTTTGCTTCTCTTCCGCGTTTTCAGTCTTGGCTTTCTCTTACTTGCATCCTTTCCAAGCCAAGTCTGTCACTCATCCTTCAATATGTCTGGCCCCGGTGTAGGCTACGAGTACCCTCGCCAGGCAGTCTCCTGGCTGAGGCGAGACGTGCTGCTCTTTGCCAATACTGTTGGCTGCACCGATCAGGAGCTTCACTTTCTCTACGTACAGTTCCCCCAGAATCCCACGATCAGCACTCTAAGCTTACCTTGCATCCCCAGGAACTCAATCCCAACTTCACTGTTTTCCCTACATACCCCACCGTCCTCTGTAAGCAGCAACCATTGTCCGCAGTTTTTTTTTTTTTTTTTCCATGGCCTTCTCTGACAAATCGCTCAGTGTTCAAGGGTGACACACAGGATGTTGTCGACTTTTACGCCGCGCAAAAGTCTGTCAAGATCCCCCAGGTCCCCGAGTTTGACCCCAGCCGCGTCGTAGACGGCCAGCGCAAGATTGAGTTCTTCAAGTCATTGCCCGTCTCATCTGAAGGTCGTAAATTTGAATTCCGCACCAAGGTGATTGGTGTTTATGACAAAGGTCGCCCAGGCTCCGTTCTCGAGACGCAGTCTGACCTGGTCGACGCCACCAACGATGACGTCTACGCGCGCATCACCACCAGCTCATTTTATGTCGCGCAGGGCAATTGGGGTGGTCCCAAAGGACCCAAGACAATCAACTTTCCACCACCGGAAGGCAAGAAGCCCGATCTGGTTCTGGAGCACCAATCTACCAAGCAGTCTGGTTTGTTGTACCGTCTAAACGGCGACTACAACCCTCTGCACGCCACTCCCGAGCCTGGCGCCAAAATGGGGTTCGGCGGGTCCATCATGCATGGCCTCTACTCGTGGAACACATCCTGCCATGAGATCCTCAGAACACTTGGAGGCAGCAACCCCGCAAACCTCAAAGAGTTCCAGGCCCGGTTCGCAAGCCCCGTCATTCCTGGCGACAAGCTGATTACGAGCGTGTGGCGAACCGGTGAGAAGAAGGGCGAATTCGAGGAAATCAGATTTGTTGTTCAGGTAGAAGGCGGCAAGGTATGCCTTACCAATGGACGTGCATTGGTCAGGGTTGTTTCTGTTGATGCCAAGAGCAAGCTATAATGCGTGGCGCATCATGTATGTGTAGGATTTAGAAAGTTCATCATAAGCGTTGTTAAGTGGGGTTCAGTGTGCATAGTGAGGTGTCCTAAAAGGATTATATCATGTCTGGAAATGAGCAAAAAGGTCTTTTTTTTAAAGGTATAAATAAATAGAATTGAAATCGTTCAATTGAATATCGAGTTCATCATCATAGATCCAACAACTTTTGTTGGGTTGCGCCTTCGCCATCGCTTGTCGTGGTAGCGCAACCCGCCAACTCACTCAAGCCACCGCTCACAACCTCAAATTCTGCTGCCTCAGCGCCGCTGTTCATATCCACTCAAAATCCCCGCCATGGGCCGCAAGCCTTGCACAACAGTCTCATAACCTTCCTTCCCTCCTTTTGCCTCCTCGCAATGGCCTCGTCACATAGCGTCGGGCAGCGCGTGTCCTACGACGGTGCCCTATGTACCGTGAGGTACGTGGGTGAGGTTGCAGGCACCACGGGTACATGGCTCGGTGTGGAATGGGACGACCCAGCCCGCGGCAAACACGACGGCTGCCACAAAGGCACCCGTTACTTTACGTGTACTGTTCCGATTCCCGTATTTATGCCGTCCCCATGCGTCTAACCGCCCGTTGCAGGCCTCTCAAAGTCGGCCACCGCCGCATCCTTTGTGCGGCCCTCACGCCCAGCTGACCCACCCCGCCATTTCCTTGAAGCCGTCAATATCAAGTATGCCTCTCAGTATACGCTAGCTGATGGCCGAAGAGCGGCTGAGGACATTGTCTTCTTTGGAAAGCGCGCAGAGGAGATTGGGTTCGAAAAGATCCGCACCAAGCAGGCAAACATTGGCGAGCTCAAGGTGGTGATTGTCGAGGATCTGCAGGTTGCGAGTGCCCTGGCAGAAGGGGCCGACGAAGGCACCATCACCAACACGTGTCCCAAAATAACACAGCTGGACCTCACCCGCAACTTGTTTGACAGTCTTATCCCGGTGGCGGATATTTGCCGCGAGCTCCCGGCTCTCAGCAGTCTAAGGATCAAGTGTGTTCCACAACCCACCTGTACCACGCAAACAACAAACAAGCCGCTGACACAGACGCAGTGGCAACCGATTCCAGAACATCCTGGAGGATGAGTCTACGGGGGCGTTTGACAGCGTCAAGGAGCTGTTTGCTGAGGAGACCCTGATGACCTGGGAAGAGGTGTGCCACGTTGCTGCCAAATGCCCGGCTCTGGAATACCTCATCGCAGGGTCTAACCAGCTACACTATCTACCCACTGTAGACTATCACAGTCTATCGTCTACACTGACTTCTCTTACCCTTGAATTCAACGACTTCGAAACTCTGGCAGATCTCAGCGCCCTCACTCCTCTCACGCATCTCCGCAACCTCCATCTCAAGGGAAACAACATCACCGCATTAGCTCCGGAAGGCGCCGAAGCTCCCGTCTTCCCGTCTTCCGTTGAGTACCTTGACGTGTCGTACAACAAAATCGATTCGTGGTCGTTTGTGGATAACCTGCTAAAGCACATTCCCGGCCTGAAAGGGTTGCGCATCAGTCACAACCCCGTTTACGATGGCACCCAAGACGCCAACGAGGTCTCCTCTTCCGAAGAGTCCCACATGTTTACCATTGCCCGCATTGAAGGCCTTCGGGCTTTGAACTTCAGTAAGATCACGACCGAAGATCGCTCCAATGCCGAAATGTTTTATCTGTCCCGAATCGGCAAGCAGCTCTCGGCCGTGGCCGAGACAGAGGAACAAGACGTTGTGGCGTTGCATCCCCGCTATCATGACCTCTGTGAGATTTACGGAGAGCCTGTGGTTGTCCGCCGGCTCGAGGTTAATCCGGCCTTCCTTGATGCAAGGCTTATCAATGTAGGGTTCCATCTCAAGGACGGCAAGGAAAAGATGACCAAAATCCCCAAATCTGTTGATATCTATGCCGTCAAGGGTATCGCGGGGAAGCTGTTCGGCATGCCTCCTCTGGAGCTGAATCTAATATGGGAAACTGGAGAATGGGACCCTGTGGCTGGATTCGACGACCAGGAGGGTGACAGCAGCGACGAGGAAGAAGCTGAAGAGGAGAGAGAACGCCAAGACGTAGCCACAGATGCGACGGAAGAAAAGGACTCTTTGAACAAACCGGGACGGTGGGTCAAGCGGGAGGTGGACCTGAAAGACGGTCCCAGGCAGCTCGGATACTGCGTCGACGGGCTGGATGTCAGAATCCGTGTAGAAGCGAGATAGAATCATTTACACCATGACCTTGTTTGTGTTTAGGCAAACTGAACGCGAGAATGCATGATGCCGACGGTAACAAATTTTTTACACCCGTTTGCACGCACTCGATAAAAAAGATGCCAATGCTGCTGTTGCAAATGGAGAGAGCCAGCCATCTATCTCTCCATCTTCTTCGCCCTACTTTTTCTTCATATAAACGGGTTCAACATGCCTATTCCCAAACCTCGCTTCTTCATCGTCCGCCCCGGGGCCGAGCAGTTTACTGCCATGGGCGAGCTGGTCGTCCAGCCCAGCACCATTGTTCCTCTCATCCCAGTCGACCTGCTCCCCGAATGGCTCAAGGTCGTCGGCGTCTCGCGGGCCCTGCAGCCAGATCAGACGGCCGGCATGATCAACTTGGGATTCTTTCATGCTGAGGCAGACCTCTACCGCCTCAAGTTTCTTCGCATTAATGATGACGCAACAAGCCGAGACGGCACCGACTGCTGCACAGATGAGTCCATCATTGGCTCAGCCAGCTCTCATCCGAATTCCCCGGTTCTCCCATCTCAAGCTGAGGAGAGCCCTGCATCACCAAATTCGACCCCAACGTGCTCCGACAAGCCGTCCAATGCACCTTTGGGGCTAGCGTCGAGCTGTCGCAGCCTCCGCCACGCGGATGCGTCAACCCCACGGTCGGCCTCACCAGCTTCTCGGGAACCGAAGACGTCCAAGGTTGGCACTAATGGCACCACCACGACTAAGATTTACCCAGCCTGTCGATACTGGTGTCGCACCGGAACGTGCAAGTGGGGGAAAATGTGCCGCTACCAACACGTCATGCCCACCAACGCTGAGGGTCTCGCGTCAGCAGGCTTAGACGACTACCCAGAGTGGTGGCTCGCAACCGTTGGGGCCCTCCAGGTACCATCGGAACCGTCCCCCAAACCAACCAAAAAGGCGCCGGCGAAGCGCAAGTATAGCAAACCCACCAGCAAGTCGTGGAAGAAGTCGCGCCGGCCCGTCGACAAGGACCAGCCCTGTGATGGCCGCCAGGCCGCTCCCCCATCTCCGCGCGAGGACGAGGACGCCCCGGAGGTAAAGCATACGGCCGGGGCCGAGGCTGGAGATGGTTCCAGCGAAGAGGAAGATCTCATTGAGATGTAGCCGCATCCACGTGCGTGGACTGTCACAGCATACCAGCCCAGCCCAGCCCAGCCCAGCTTAAATCCGGCATGAACAATGCCGAGAGGCGAGTGCACAGCCCAAAAGCTTGGCTTCAGTCGTTATCCCAAATGGGACTTTGACTGGCTTTTGGGGATGATAGCATGTGGATCGGATGATGTTGTACGCTCGAGATTGGTTGGATGCATGGCTCGGTGGCCGAAACATCGGGCTTAGGAATAGTGGTGTGAATGTAAATCCGATGATAATCGCTAGCATCATCTAGTTGTCTTGTTGTTCGCATTGACCCAGGGATAACTCAACGCACGGTATACGGGCAGGTAAAAATAAAACTCAACCAAGACAGATAAATAGATAGGCATGGCTCGCTCAATTCGAGGGAAATGGAATCATCAGCGTCCGAATCCGCACATATTGCATCTTGGTCAAGCTTCATCCACTTTTATTAGACGTCTTACACCCCAAACTCAGCATGACGCAAATCTTGGGAAAGCAGCCTGGCGAGAAAGGCTTCGGCCTTATGGGTATGTGAAACCACCAGAAACCGTTGTGCAACAGTGTCTAACATTGCCAGGCCTCACATGGAGGCCAGTCAATCCTCCCCTGGAGCAGTCTCTGGACGCAATGCGTGCTGCCGTCCTAAACGGATGCACCATCTGGAACGCTGGCGAGTTCTACGGGACACCCGAATATAACAGCATGACAATCATCAAGCACTACTTCACAAAATACCCTGAGGATGCCGACAAGGTCACTCTGTTTATGAAGGGCGGTAATGATCTTGACACATTGGACCCCAACGGAACACCTGAGGGTATTCGCAGATCACTTGACAACATCCTTGCCCAGATCGGCGGCGTCAAGAAGGTAGATGCCTTTGGATGTGCAAGAAGAGACCCCACGGTTCCCCTTGAGGTCACACTGGGAGTCATTCAGAAGGAATACATTGACACGGGCAAAATCGGTGGCGTCTTCATTTCAGAATGCAGTGCTGCAACTGTAGAAGAGGCCGCTAAACACGCAAAGATTTTGGCTGCTGAGGTCGAGGTCAGCATGTTCAGCCCAGATGTCCTGGGCAACGGCGTTGCTGCAGCCTTGGCTCATCACAACATTCCTATTCTCGCGTATTCCCCCATCGGTAGAGGAGTAAGTCACGCCAGTCTACGTTTACGATTCACATGATGGTTGTCTAACGCGAAAGCAGATGCTCGCTGGCAGATTCAAGGATGCCTCACAGGTAAAGGAGGTGGGCATGCTCGCTCAGTTCCCGCGCATGCAGCAGGAGGCATTTGAGCACAACCTTAAGCTCGTCCACCAGGTCAATGCCCTAGCAGAAAAGAAGGGCTGCACACCCGCACAGCTTGCAATTAGCTGGGTGACCGGCCTCAGCAAGCGTCCGGGGTTGCCCTTGGTCGTCCCTATTCCAGGAGCCACCACGGTAGCGCGTGTCGAGGAGAATGCAAGGCTTGTCAAGCTGAGCGATCAGGAAATGAAGGACATCGGTGACATGATTGACAACTTTGAGGTATCTGGAACTCGATACCCCGACCACATTCCCTTCGAGACTTAAAGGTGAAAAATTGTCTAAACTTGAGTTAGAATCATCTATAGCAATAGAAGGACGATGATCAGGAATAGATGCAGGTGTTTAGGGTTCAGCTAAGAATTGTCCACATAACATCAGGGTAGCGCGAGGCCACGATGACATTCAGAATTGCAGAATTCATAAAAATGAATACATCATGAAAGTTGGTGCCATAAAATGAGGAAAAAATTGTGACTTACCATCGTGAACAAGTCCCATCTAGTTTTGTTGGACCTGGTACAAGAATTGAAGCAGGAAACCGACAGATGTGCATGAGTATAACAATGCCTGCGCGATGGGCCCTACGGAAGTATGAAAAAGCATTGATGTCGTTGCTTGATCCCGAGATATCAGAAGAAGGAACTGGCCCCTTGTTGCGGCACCATCAGAAATCTTCTTGATATTGGGCGGGTCTTGTCACGTGATTGTTAAACTGGGTCATGCCAACCAAGGTAGAATATCCTAGGATTTGAACTGAGAGGCCATTTAGTACTACTTTCACAGGAATTGGTTATTTCATACGAAAACTAGGTTTTTTGGTTTTTTCCCTTGTATTATTGTATATTTTTCGATTTTCGAGGAAACAGACCCCCGAACATCAATTGCACCGTAACTTGTCCAGTGCGGGCCTTCGCGCAAGATTCAAAGCTTTAATTCATTTAAACACGACTACACTACTTATCAATAGCTAGTTTACCAAAAGACAACAGATACTCCGAGTAATAAGGACACACAAGGACTCCCGCGAGAAGGGGTTTTAAAAGTGTCACGCATGAGCGCTTCAGTTAGATCAGAATGTTACTAAATACAAATTAGACCGTCCAGGGTAGGTCAAGTATGATCGATGCCACCGCTTCTCTACCCGGCATATCAACTGAGTAGGATATTTACACCGTTTGACATCGTAGAATTCCAAACCATTGTTCTTGGGGTATACAGCATAAGTACCTCCTTGCCAAAATCTCCCACAAAACTAGATACATCTAGCGGGCTTCTTAAAAAAAATACTGGTATCAGTACGCTAAACCATCACTGAACCATTCAAACCGACTGCCTCGAGACGGTTCACAATTTTCTTGACATTTGTCCAGTCTTCATTCTTTAGACCCTCCTTGCCGCCCAACCCACTGGCAACCTCAAAAACGGTTAGAGAACCGTCGATTCCGCCGGTGGCGAGGCGCTTTCCCTCATTGGGCTCCCATGCCACCTTGTTTAGACTCTTGGAGAGCATAGTCCGGCCGTCTTTCCGGGCGCTGGGGGATATTCTCGAGACAGGCTCCTCTGTCTCTACAGCGATATCCCAAAGTTCCAACCAACCAGCACCATCCACGAGAGCAAAGACACTAGGCTTGACAGGCGACCACTTTGCGTCGTAAACTACATCCTCTCGCACGAAATCGATCAGAGGCGCAATTCCACCGTCGCCCGAGCCGATTGTAGAAGTAGCCGCGGGAGCACGAACCTTCCATAGCTTGACGCTCCAATCCAAGGAAGAAGAAATAACCAAATCACCCAGGTCCACAGGACCTCTAGCGGGATGAAAGTCGACCGACATGACTGGTGCAGTATGGCCCTTGTAGCTAATCTTCTTATCAACACCGGCCTTGGCTCCGGCTCGGTCATATCTGTGGCAGGGGAAGATGGTACCCTCCTCGCTACCCACCAGGAAAAACGTGGGGTCAGTCTGGGGGAATGACAAACACGTAGGGCTAACATCCTCCACTGCCACCTTGGCCTGTGAAGGGTTTTTCAGCTCAAGGAGCTCCTGTGGCTGCGCAAATACATCCATGCTCCACCCACAAACCACACCGTCCGTGGAACACGAGATGATATTGTTGGCATTCTGGGTACCGACAATATCAACCGAGTAGATTGGGTGAGCATGGCCGTACCCGGTGAGGGGTGTTTTCTGAACGGGCGCTGCCTTGGCTCTCGTATCCCATAGCAGAACCTGACCACTGTACGAACCGCCGATAATGAGATTGTTGTGATATGGGGAGAATTTGGCAGTCAAAATGTCCGACTGCGCAGTGAAAACGTACTCCGGACGCTCTTGCATGTGAAGATTCCACACCTGAACCAATCCATCTGGTTCATGAGGTGCTGTGGGGTTCTTAGTGTACGAGGCAAGCAGGAGCTCGCTGAACTTGGGGGAAAAGTCAATTCCACTGATCATTCGCTTCTTAGACCAACGCTCGTCAAAGAATTGGGCCACCTCCTTCACACGGTGCTTTCCGCGGCCACCCGTGTTGCCGCTTTCTTCATCCTCATCGTCCACATCCTGACCTTGCAGGGCATAATCGGTAAGGATGTCGTAAGTCTCCTGCTCGAGTGCACGCTCAATGACCTTTGTTGATTTATCGAGAAACTCGATAAACTCATCAGACTGCGCCACTGCATCGAGCTCTTCGTCGGTGAGATTTCGTGCAAGGTGCTGGGTTGAGATAGACGCTGTGTTCTGAGGCACAGAACCATCAGAGAGAAAGTCCTTAGTGGCTCTCAACTCGTCTTCGATCTCCTCTCTAATCTTCTGTCGTAGCTCCTCTTCTCGATCTCGTTCCCTCCTGCTCAGCCTTTTGCTGGGCGTGGAAGTTGTGCCGGGTAGGTCATCGGATTCGGAGATTAGGGATTGTGCCCTGGGTCTGCTTGGGAGCGCAAAGTCGTCGGTGGTCTGGACACCCTTGCTGTAGGAAAAGACCTCCTTCACAGGCGAGGGAGGGCATTCGTAGACGGTCGTTAAGGGGGCAGTGCTGAGGCTAATGGGTTGAGGAGGAGGGGCTTGGATGCTGGAGAGGGGTGCCTCGGAGGTTTCGTTGCTGATTTGGTCGGCGCTGAGCACACTGTTAGGACGGCTGCCCCGCGCAGCAGGGGAGGCGGCGCCGCCGGTGGTGGTTGAGCCAGGTCGGCTGTCACCGGTGAGCCTTTCGAGGAGTTGGTCAATCTCGCGGCGGTCTGCCGCCCTTCCAGGTGTTGGCGATGCCAACTGTCCAAGGGAGAGTGTTAGTGTGCATACATTCAGGTAGAGGCGGTGGGAGTGTTTGGAAACCAACATCGTTGTTTGAGCCGATGCTGGGGCGACCGGCGGTGGTTTGGCTGGCCCGAAGCTCCCTCTGTCGCTTCAGCTCTGCGAGCTTAGCCCGCTTGGCAAGGATTTCATCACGACGTTGCTGCATTGCGCTTATTCCACTCTCATCGCGGGGTCAACAAAGGGCTGGGTGAGCTATTCGTTGGACGGGTGGCGGAGAGGGGTTGTCGCGGACGGCACAGAGGAGAAACTAATATCCAGACCGGAGATTTATAATGATGTGCCTGTGGTGAGATGCGCAAACATGTAGCTTGCGTTGCACAGCTGCAGATTTCCGTGAGGTGACGATGGGCTTGTCGTTGTTGGCGATCGATGCACAGCTAAACTCGCCAATAAGACGCGAGTTTGGGACTTGCAAAAAGGCACCCCAGAGGCCCCCTGCAAGGGGACCGCTACTAACCATCTGGTAAGTACCGATTGTACTTGTCGGGTGGCATGCCTGAGTGGGCGGTACGTACCGATGCTGTTATTGCAGCGCTCTGGCATGGGCCAAGGGGACTGTGGCACGTGATCCCACCGGCCGGCTCACTGGTTCCAGCTCGCCCGAGCTCCTAGCCGCCAGCGGTTGGCTTGCTGAGAGCCTGGAAAAACTGCGACTTTTCCCGAGTAGTTTTCCAAAACTTCACCTCACGCCGACGCAGTAATTCCCTCGAGCCACCTCGACAGGGTCCATTGACAAGCCATTGTCGACCCCCCGACCATCGTCTATACCGTCCTTTCGCTTTCAGACACCGTCGCGACATTTTGCGACCATATCCCCAATGGCTTCGACCGGAGTGAACGTGCGTGTTATCCTGCCCGATTGCCCGCTGGACCGTGGCCTCGCCTGTAGCCCACTTTCGAGCAACCCCCCCATGCCATCGAGCCGAGCGACACATTCAATCGCATAACGATAAAAACTAGGAGGCTAATTGGATCATGTTCAGGTTTTGCGGTGGTCTGCCCTCGGACTGGGTGTCTTTTACGGCTTCACCCACCAGCGTGCTATCACTGCCGCCCAAAGGGCTGAGCACGCCAAGCACGAGTACGAGCACAAGGAGAAGTTGATCCAGCAGGCTAAGGCCGAGTTTGCGAAGAAGAGCAACCCTTCCGCATCGTCGGATGACGGTATGTTGTCCGGGGCATTTCCCTGTTCATTTATCGCCTTGCAACCCACCTGATGGGCGGGCATTCCCCGAGGAAGACTCAGACTGACCCTTTGCGATAGTGATCACCGACGTTACCGACCCCAAGTTCGACCTCGAGAAGCTACTGTTGAAGGTTGCCAAGGAGAACCCTTAAGAGGGGATATTGAAGAGAGCGAGAGGATATCACAAAGGAGGAGGACGATGGAATGACACCAGAACGGAGAGAAAGTCGGCCAACCGTGGGGATACAAGTCCTATTGAGGCATAATCCGAGTACCAATCTCGGTGTATGATTGAGGATACACGTGGCGGTACCGCATAGAGGTTTCCTAAGTCCTGTCTTGCTACGAGTGAGCGGGTGTACAATACACAAAATTAGACGACAGTATGCCAATGGGACCATGTGTGTCTTGTTTCCTTGTATTATTCACATAATTAACTCCAGTTCGCACCACTGCCCCTCTTTTCGATGTCTGCTTCCTAAGCACGTGTTCAAGGATATCATAGTTATAGTTACTAGGGATGGTACAAGCCTGGTCTGTATTGAGGGAAGATGGAAGGTCTTTGGGGGGCAATGGTTTGGAAGACAATAATAGCGAATGAAATCGATTTTTGGACGGTCCATGAACATCTTCAATGGCCTCAATTGTGTAAGGCCGTCATGGCGTTGCAACGAATGCCCATAGCCTGAACTTGACGTACATATGGTCTGGCCGGCTCGTATGGGAGTCAATGAGCCGATGGTTATTGGGCGCTATGGGTTGGTACGGGCGGGTACCTCTGCTCCGTAACGGAAAAACCGCGGTGCGTGCCCGGGGCGTTAGTGGGAGAGGCTAGCATGAGAGCTTTCGTGTCTGATACGTACCACGTATCCACTTTTCCCCTGGGCCACCCGTTGATTGGCGCAGGTAAGCTCCAAGCTGTCCTCTCGCGGTCGTCGTCAGTGTGAAGGGACAGTCTGGGTTTCGGCTTCGACAAGTTGCATCAACTTTCGAGCGCAACCACAGCATCGTCGACGCTCGGAATTCGTGGCCATCATGACGGCCAAAACCCAGGATCCCCTTTCGGGGCCCACGGCGAGCAATGCTCGAACAATGCTTCGAGTCATTATTCTTCTTTTCATTGCTGGTGCTGCCATTTCGAGCCGTCTCTTCTCCGTTATTCGTAAGTCCATCATCCATCAGCAGTGGCAGCTGCTCCCCCTCTGACCATGCTCCGCGAGCAACTTGACCGTCCGTGACGGCAATCGCACTCTATGCTAACAGATGAAATCGCATAGGATTCGAGAGTATTATCCACGAATGTTAGTCCCCTTCGCCGATTGCTCGATCTTCTCCAGTGACGTACTAACCGTGGCACAGTCGACCCTTGGTTCAACTTCCGCGCGACGAAATACCTTGTTGCCAATGGATTCTACAAGTTCTGGGACTGGTTCGATGACCGAACGTGGCACCCTCTTGGTCGAGTTACCGGAGGTACCCTCTATCCCGGTCTGATGGTCACCAGTGGTGTCATCTACCATGCTCTTCGCGCTCTGGCTGTTCCCGTTGACATCAGGAACATTTGCGTCCTTCTCGCGCCGGCCTTCTCGGGTCTCACGGCATACGCCGCCTATCTTTTGACCAACGAGATGACCACCTCACCTTCTGCTGGTCTCCTGGCTGCCATCTTCATGGGCATTGCCCCTGGTTACATCTCGCGATCCGTCGCTGGTAGTTATGATAACGAAGCCATTGCCATCTTCCTCCTTGTTTTTACCTTCTTCCTTTGGATCAAGGCTCTCAAGCTTGGATCTATGCTCTGGGGTGCGCTGTGCGCGCTCTTCTACGGTTACATGGTCGCCTCATGGGGTGGTTATGCGTTCATCACCTGTCTCCTGCCCATGCACGCCTTCGTTCTCATCTGTATGGGCCGATACAGCACCCGACTCTATGTCAGCTACACGACATGGTACGCCCTTGGAACGTTGGCCAGCATGCAGATTCCCTTTGTCGGTTTCCTTCCTGTCAAGACTAGCGAGCACATGCCTGCCTTGGGTAAGATATGATTCTCCACCACTCAATCCACTCCTAACATGACAACTAGGTATCTTTGGTTTCCTTCAGCTCATTGGTTTTATCCAATATGTGCGATCTGCCATTTCTGGACGTCAATTCCAGACTTTCCTCGTAACCCTTCTCGTGGCTACTTTCGGCCTGGGTCTTGCGGGTCTTGTGGCTTTGACTTCCCTTGGATACATTGCCCCCTGGAGCGGACGATTCTACTCTCTTTGGGACACTGGATACGCCAAGATTCATATTCCTATCATTGCTTCCGTTTCCGAGCACCAGCCTACCGCCTGGCCATCGTTCTTCTTTGATCTTAACTTCCTCATCTGGCTTTTCCCTGCCGGTGTCTATCTGTGCTTCCAGAACCTCCGAGATGAGCACGTTTTCATTGTCGTCTATGCCATGTTCGGTAGCTACTTTGCCGGTGTCATGGTCCGTCTGATGCTCACCTTGACTCCCGTGGTCTGTGTAGCTGCTGCTATTGCGGTGTCCCAGATTCTCGACACCTACCTCTCACTGAAGCAGCCCAAGGCCGATGATGTTGCCGCTGACAGTGCTGATTCTGCCAAGAAGCCCAAGTCCGGCCTCAAGGCAACTGAGAAGCCCAACGTTGGCATCTTCGCTAACCTTTCTAAGGTTGTCATCACCGGTGCTATGACCATCTACCTGCTGATGTTTGTTACTCACTGCACCTGGGTCACCTCCAACGCCTACTCGTCCCCCTCTGTTGTCTTGTCCAGCCGAATGCCCGACGGCAGCGCGCACATCATTGATGACTACCGAGAGGCCTACCAGTGGCTTCGTCAGAACACCAAGGAGGATGCCAAGATTATGTCTTGGTGGGACTACGGCTACCAGATTGGTGGTATGGCCGACAGGCCCACTCTCGTCGACAACAACACCTGGAACAACACTCATATCGCCACCGTTGGCAAGGCCATGAGTTCACGTGAGGAGGTCAGCTACCCCACCATGCGACAGCACGAAGTCGACTATGTTCTCGTCGTCTTTGGTGGTCTCCTTGGTTACTCTGGAGACGACATTAACAAGTTCCTCTGGATGGTTCGTATTGCTGAGGGTATCTGGCCTGATGAGGTCAAGGAGCGAGAATTTTTCACTCCTCGTGGCGAGTACAAGGTTGACGGCGATGCTACCGAGACCATGAAGAACAGCTTGATGTAAGCCCTCACCCTACCTTTCTCATCATGACGAGATTGCTAATACGCTCCATAGGTACAAGATGTCGTACTACAACTACAACACCCTGTTCCCTTCGGGTCAGGCTGTCGACCGAGTGCGTGGTGTCCGTATGCCTGAGCAGGGCCCTACCCTCAACACTGTTGAGGAGGCCTTCACCAGCGAGAACTGGATCATCCGTATCTACAAGGTCAAGGATCTTGACAACGTTGGTCGTGACCACGCAGCTGTCGCTGCTTTTGAGCGGGGTCTGAAGAAGAAGAAGACTCAGAAGAAGAGGGGTGCCCGTGTTCTCCGTGTTGACTAAATTTCCTGGGGTCAGAATGGTGAGGGTTGGATGGGAATAAACTGAACCAAAATGGTTCGCATGTAGACAAAAAAGCGCATCTGCAAATGTATACCAGTGTATGAAATTGAACCGGGAAAAAGAGACCGGGTTTTTCTCGTAGCAAGTCTCGGGATGCTGTGCGATCTTGACTGGACAATATTGAATTCGGCAGTTATGCCTTCTCATCTTCGTTGCCCGATGTTCTCTGAATAGACTAACCGCCTGCACAATATGTCTATTGTAGTTTGCCAGAATTGCACTCTTCAAAGTGAGGATGCAACTAAGACAATGCTCTATGAATGTCTGACGTGGACCCGATTGATGTGATTAACTGATCATGAATATGAGTGATGCAAACGACGTTCTCGAGCCTGAGGGATCATATCTTGACAACTGACCTGTGTTGTTTTTTCATGCTTTTTAGACTTAACACTACGCGTTGCAAATATTTGAAGAATATTCTGGCGAAAGAACTTGCAACAGAACCTGGGAAGCACTTCTATCAGAGAAAAACCAAGAATATCACCAAATTGCGAGCCAGGTGGTCAGAGCTGACTTGATATTGAAACCTATTACCCAGTCACTCTCTAACCGGACATAGGAATTTCATCTCTTTACGTTGGGATATTTCATTTCCCATCACCAGAGACGTCGCTTTTTTGGAAGCGACAGCCTTGTGGGTAACTACCAGGTGCCCGTCAGTTGTCAACGGCCTACAAACGAGGCGTGACTTTGTTTGGAAAGTGACAAACGCAAAAACCTCCAGACCAACCTTTAATTCACCTTCACTTGCCTACCTCTTACCGATTCCTGGCTTAAAGGCTCCTTCTTCCTTTCTTCTTCTCTTTTGGTCCCCTCGTCCTTCCTCCACGCCTCCCCTGACTCTTCTCCCATCCGCACACTCTCCCAAATCTCGCCTCTACTCCGGCTTTCATGCTTCATCACTGCAAAAACTAGCCATACCACTGACTCACTGTGCTGCGCTTGCTCTCGCACAATGGGCCGTGGGAGACGGCTTTTTAGTCGACGTCGTCCTCGCAGTCCCGGCATCGATCTGCTTGGAGCGACTATTGGGCTGCCTTTTTATCGAAGTATCAATAAAGTCGCCAGGAAAAAGGTACCAGACATCGGGACCGACAGTGAAACTGATGACGACAAAGATATTCGTACCAATACGAAAAACTTCCCGTCGGATTCATCATCCTCAGGTGATAGTGATGATGCCTCATCAGAGTCAGACTCATATGCTAAGAGCTCGAGAGTGCGGAGCTCGCGGTCCAACTCTCGCAGGGCGACGACTTCTCCGGTTCCAAAATCACGACGTCGAAACCGATCAGTAGAATCGCATCCATGTAGAAAGTCGCGCCGCCGCAGCCACTCAATCTCACGCCAACGAGACAATTCAGTTTTGCCAACACAACCTGTTACTTCTTTTGTACGACCATCGCCGACCGTTGTGTCCTTTTTACCTTCTAATCTGTCTCTTCGCCCAAACTGTACGAATCAAAACCCGACTGCTTTTTCTGAGCCTTTGCGCCCGCCGTTTCCAAATTTGCCAGTTTATCCGCAACAACAGCAACCTGTGTACTACCAAACTCCCTTTGCCATTGTTACAGCTCCCCCATACGTGCCTCAGTATACGGAAACCGGCATCGCTCAACATGTTATCTATCCTCGACTAGCACCACAACAAGTACCGCACCAAGCGCCTCAGCAGGTGCCTCATCAGGCGACAGCACACTTTTTTGGCCGGCCTCCAACGTCCTCAAATCCAAACCCAACTGGTAAGGATTTTATGTTAGAGGACAAGAGTCCTGAGCCCTTTTCTGGGCGTCTGAAACAAATACAGTCGAGAATCGACAGCAAGATGGCCGAACTGGCCCAAAACCCCAGAGACTCGGTCTTGCGAGCTGATCTGCGCAAACTCCAAGATCAGCTTAACGCGATGCTGAACTCGGCCATAGCCAAGAAAAAAGCCTTCGACGGCGGGGAATTCGACCTGTCCGAGACCGAAGCAGGCCCGAAGCCGGAAAGCAGACATAGCGAGCCGCGTCACACTAATTCAACCCCTGCAGGAACCGAACCAAGTCGACCAGGCCGAAGCAAGAACCAAGAAGTGAAAGATGCTCGGAAAAGACGCTCTGAGAGACTTGAAAATCCATGGGAAACTAGCCTAGAACGAGTGCCACTTCGACACATCTGCTCTGGGTGCGGGTGTGTGAGATCGGCAGTATTTCACGAGCAGCATCCACTTATGGCTTCGGGGAAACGCTACTTTAACTTTTGTGATGCATGTCGGAAGAGAAAAATTCATAGAGGCATTGCGGCCCGCCATCACTTTTGTTTTAGTTGCGGCATGGTGAGATCCAGGTCCTTCCAAAGGCAACATCCCATTCTCCCAGGAGACCCGATTATCCCAAACCATTGCGCGCCATGCTTAAAGCACATCCGGGTAGATGAAGATCTCGCCGATTCCTCTGTTCTTGAACTAGTAAGTGGTTTTATAGGAAACTGAACAAATCTAATTGATTCCAGGCTTTTGAAAATGACATAGAGCAGGTGGAAGAACAAGGATCTACTGTCGAGGAGGATGATGATTCATTGCGAGCTCACCTTCACCGCAATCGACACGCCAGGAAACAAAGTAAACCCGCAAAGGCAGAAGTCAATTCTGGATATGAAACTTCAACAGAAAGTCCAGACTTTTACCGCCAAAAACATTCATCTGCTCGAGCCGTACCTGAGGGTCCCGCGATTGCTGACGTTGACTCTACATCAACTCCTGCCACTGGAGCCGAATTACCTTATTGTCCCACCAGACAATTTGGATCTGCCGATAGACGAGAACAGCGAGGTTATTCGGACCAGTTCCAATGCAAGAAACAGGGGCATGAGACGACAGCAGAAAATCCACCAAATTATCGAGCACCTTACATCGAAGAACCAACCTCTGCTACGCAGTCACGAAGAAATACACCAACAACGAACTTTTATACATCAAAGACACGCGGGTCTATGCAAAACGAACGGTATTCAGATACAAGCAAAAGAAAAGATTCGTATCCCTCTAACGGCACTGTCGGTGAAAAACCTCGTGCTTCTTCTAGCTGCCGGGAGGATCATGGCTCTGTTAGAGCCTCAGACAAATCCATTAAGTCAGATCTTTCTTCTGGCTCACGAAAAGGCTCATTAAAATCGTCCAGTAGCAAGACTGTTCGGTTCAAAAATTCTGTGGACATTCCATCGTCATGCAACTCGAACGCCAACCAGGATTCATCGCCCCTGGAGAGCGCTCGGGAGCCAATCAGGGAAAGCGAAAGTGACACCTATTATCGACCTCAACAGTCGCCACTGCTTTCTCATTCTCAAAGGGCTTTCTCATCTGTGGCATCTTGCAGTGAGGCACCTCATGATGGGCACCAGATTAACTATCATGCAGACAACTCCTCAGAATATGCCAAGAGCACTCGTGATACTACTTCACCAGGATTCTCTCAAGGTGCCTTCAGCAAGACTTTCAATTCTAAATTGGATGGCTGGGAAGACTTCGATAGCCAAGAAAGTTTGAATGCCTATAAAAGCCGCCCGCGAACCAAGACGGAGACATATAACGGCAGATTCAGTCCGGAGACCTCGAGGTCTCCAAACCCGTTTCATACTTCGGGATTTGGGTCATTCTTTGACAAGTCAAAGAATAGAACGTCTCCGGACGGTGTTAAACCACTGGGCTCTCGTAAATTCATGCCTTCAAGTCCAGATTCTTACCGATTCAAAGAAACTGCCAGGGACCATTGGGAAGGGTTTGGTCAGCACTACTTTCCAGAACGTCGAGACTCGTCCTCCCCTGATTCTCCTAGCACCTTTTCTAAGCGTCCGGAGGCGAGCACTTACACCGCATTTACAGATTCTGAGTGTTACAATTTTGAAGAAGACGACTCTTTCTTTCAGACCGAGTCTTGCTATTCTAGAGACAACCCGTACTACCAACCACGTGGGAAAAATAGCTCTAAGTATTTCTTTGAGCGAGGCTACAGAGCGAGTGACCGAGCGTCATGTTCGTGGGGGGCTAAGAAATCGGGAGATTTTTGGACGGCAACCGATGAACGCATCCCGGAGCCTATTATCGAAGAAGCCAGTTCGATTCGATCAGCCTCTCCAGAGTTACGCACTATGTTGATTGGTACGTATTAATTTGCAGCTGTGCAACATTACATCAGCTAACCAGGGAATGTATAGAACATAATAACATTGCAGGTTCGGATTCAGAGAGCCACAAGACCATGGAGTCCGAAAATGAGCCGGTTACATCGGATGAAGATGTCGACGAGGTCATTATCACCGAGGGGGCTTATCACTTACTGAAGCCTACCGCCGACGCAGTCAATGAGATCATCATGGCCGAGGAAAACCTTCTTCCGCCCATGCCAGAGTGGGGATTTGATGATGAGAAGAACCTCTAAGCTATGCTGTCCATTTGATCGAGGAATTGCTTTATGATCTACTTGGGGTTGCTTGAGCGTGTGAGATGGATGATGTGAATCGGTCGAGTAGAGCCAACTTGTTGCTCGGGGGACAATTGAGACAAGCATCTCTGTGGCCGGCCATGGAGTTGATGCATGATCGCTGTACTGAGATACTTTGGGTTGTAATTATGCGTCTTGGCTTCTCAATTTATTGTTTTGTGATTACACTGAGGCAAGCGGATGCTTCGAGTCCATGCCTTATACGGACTTGGCTCTTTCAGACCAGTTCACTTCACAAGTTAGAGACATGGTAGCCATCAAAGTAAACTAGTCATCCTTTATTTAATCACAGGTGTTGATATTCTACTATGTTTGGTCTTTTTTTGAGCCTTTTGCGTACCGGTACACACAATCCCTATCTACGCCCACCTGAGCAGAGAGTCCCATCAATGTATAGTAACATCCAGATGCCTTCGTTTCGCTCTCCCAGCATGAGTGTGTATTCCCCATCAAAAATAAACAGAACAGGCCCTCCACAACATTTCACCTCGGTGTTCTACATAACCGCGCGCCATCCTAATATTCCTTCAGAAATCACGCTGTCAAATTCGCTGAAGCCTTCCTGGCTCGGTCCCGGATCCCACCTAGCACCAATTCTTGGTTTTTTTTTATCCCTCCTCTCGCTTGCTTATCTCTCAAATGCGGAATCATTTACCCAGAAATCAATCAAAATGCGAGCAATCTTATCGGGTCTCGAACCCGTTCTCACCGGGACTCAAACGCGACGTCTGTGTCGTGAGGGCGCGACCGCCATATGATGTTGGCGGTGCGCTGGCTGGCGATCCTCTTCGCGAAGTCTGAGGCCGCCCCGATAGCAGGTAGCTGATGGATTCTTGTCTCTTAGTCTCAAATATGTGGCTCCTCTCGCGTTCTGTATTAATGCAATGCTTTCGCTCCTCAAAGTCTCTTCGGGCCTTGGCATACTTCTCTTTCTTCTCGGCGACATCTCGGATTCGTCTCTCCGTTTTCAGACAAACTGCATCTAGTCTAGATGTCAAGTCGTCATCCACCCTGGGCAAGGTTTTGTCGCTACCACGAGGATGAGAAGAAGCACCCCAGAAGCACCGGAAAGTGAGCTTGGTCACAACATCGGCGCTGTTGCCACTCCAGATAACCACCTCATCCCCGTGATATAAGGGAGCCCAATACCGAGAGGGGCCTGCAAAATTCCTCGCATCTGATGAAGCAAGACAATAGTTGTTGATTCGAATGCCCATTGTTGCCTTGGTAGATATGTAAAAAGTGTACAAATTTGGGTCCTCGGTCGAGTTGCCATCCCAAGGCAGAGGTACCCGGGATGGATCTTTGGCGGGGTCATACCCTTCACCATGTTTCCAGAGCATTAGCTTGAAGGCATATTTAGGAACACGAGCCTCGGCTTTTGGTCTAAACACTTGGGTATTCTCTGGGCCTCGGCCAAAGGACACTAGGGAATCGTTCACGCTGACTGTTATCCCCGGAACGGTGGAGTTCGGATGGGATTCAAACATGGCTACTGCAGGTCCCTCCTGAACCGGAACGACGATTTGTGCAACCGGAGTGAGCGTATCCGGGATCTGATCGGGATCGTCAATTGGGGGTGCGGTGGGAGGGAATTCCATGCCATCATCGGTCATGAGCTGGTCGGACTGATTCGAAGTCGTGCGGGAGAGAAGCCCAGGACCAGGTCGAGGTTGTCCAGTAGGATGAGGAGGAAAATATTTCATTGCGAGCTCCCAAAGCGGTGTCTGACCAGGTTTGAAATCCTCGTTTCGTTCGCGAGCCGCCACCGAGAAAGCGTCGTACTGGAGCTGTGTCATTTCGGGATAGTTGAGGTGCCAGGTTTTCCGATCAGGCGTCCAGAATGACTCCTTCCTGTAGGGGGGATCGATTTGTCGTCCCGATACAAGTCTTTTAATCTCAGGCATGCGGGCCAACAACTTGTATTCGTCAATAAAATCATCAGTCATGGTGTCCATGTTGCCCTCCGACTTGAGCCTCTTCATAGTAGGCTTGCCTGGAGGCGTGTTTTCGTCATATTCGTCACTCGTGTCGTGCGAGCGAGGTTTCCGTTTGCTTGTGTTGAAGTCCGAAGATTGAATAGAGTATTGGGAGATGCCGAGGTTCTGCACAACGGATTCGTTGCCTCCAAGACTCTGGGACGCAACTTCCTCGACCAGGCTCTGGAGCTGGTCAGCCGACTGGTTTTGGGCAAGAGATATCGTTGTTTGGCGCGAGATAGTGCGGCGTTGTCCATTCTTAGGCGTTGCTGAGTCCTCAGACTGATAGGCTTCATCCAGATCGTCGCCCAAAATCTCCGTCTCACCCATGCTTGGGTTGTCAGCTTGAAGATTGAGAAAGTCTTCTGGTATTACCCCGGAACTTCCAATTGCAGATACCCCAACTTCACCAAATAGCCGCTGGGGCTGTGATGACTGCTTTAACGTGTTCTCTTTTTCGGAGTCCTCACCCAATGAATCGCTCACTCTGTCATCTTCGTAGTGCTGGGCCTGAAACCGTGAAAAGTTACCAACCATGTCATCATCATCTGTGATCTCGTCAAAAGACTGAGACGCCTCGATAGTTGGACCCTCTGCTCCAAGCCAGGGATGACCATTGAGTTCAACCACTGTAGCACGGTTTTCTGGTCGCCTCTGGAGCATCCTGCATAGGAAATCAATTGCCTGTTCCGAGACGCCGCTCTCTTGGAGAGGGACAATATTAAGTCGAGTTGTCATGATCATGTTCAACAATTCAGAGTAGCTGATTCCGCTTTTAACGGGATATGGTGGGGACCCAGTCATGGTGTAAAACAGAACACCGCCAAGAGACCAGATATCAACGGCGTGGTTGTACCGCTGTCCAGGCATTCGCCGGACCTTCTTGCCGCGATTTCGCACTCCATTTTCATCATACTCGACATACTCAGTATATACCTCCGGTGCGCAGTAGAGGAGGGTTCCACAAAATGTCCTCAAGAATGTCTGTTCACTATCGACCATCTTTGAGAGGCCAAAATCCGTTAGTTTGACTTCGATGGGATTGACCGAGTGGATCAAAATGTTGTCTGGCTTGACATCTCGGTGTGTGATGTTGTTTTCGTGCAGGTAGCCTAACGCGCTGAGGAGCTGCTGCGACACAGCTCGAGTTTCCAGTTCGCTCAGCACGCCGTCATCCGAGATGAGTTTGCCCAGGTCACCACCAGGCACGTATTCCATGATGATAATCAGCAATCTGTCATCCCATTCAAAATGCTCGATGTAGCGAACAATGTTCCGCTGAGCCTCTTAGTTAGCCTGGTAACGTTCAAGCGCTGGCATCATCTCACTTACATGGTTGACTCGTTGCATGATTTTCATCTCATTTTCGACCTTTTGATCCAGAACACCATTCTTAATGAACCGCCTCTTCTCAAGTTCTTTAGCAGCGTAGGGAAGTCCATCGTATTTAGAAGTGACTTTGTGGACGACTGCAAAAGCTCCTTTGCCAATCATGCCCGTTCTGTTATACTTGCCCGAGCCAGACCATTCTCGGTGGGCTTCCCTCTTTTTCGACGGTGATCTAGTCTGGGCACGATTTATCTCGTTGGATTCTATTCTCCGGGTTGGCGCCTGGGCAGGAGGCTTGAAGAGGTCAACATGACCACCAGGGCCAGCGGTGATGGTCTCATTCTGCCGGCCCAGTCTATGGCGAGTGAAAAACTCCTGGACCTTGTTGATGTATGCCTGATCATATTCGTCGTCTCGGCGCGGGATTCGAACACGGAAAGCCAGGTCCTTGGCTTGTTGGTGAAGGTAGATGCGGATGACGGCGCCGGAACTGAGCACCCATCTTACGGTTGGGGGGTCGGTTCTGCCCTTGGCATTGGGATGGGAAGCCAGCAATTGGTTGTCGACTATGGTGCCGTTGGTCGACTGGTCTTCAACCATGACAGTGCCGTACTCGTTCACGTAGATGCGAAAGTGGATATTACTAAGGCGTCGATATGGATCGTTGACGAAGACAATGTCGCATCGTCCCGTGTTGCGACCGAAGGCGAAACCCGCCGAGGGGTTCTTCAGCTGGGCAGAGAGTCGGAGGATGATGGCATGGTTGCCAGAGTTCGAAGGGTTCGTCTGGAAGCGGCTGGCATAGTCTTCGAGAGCGTAGTCGGGCTCGACGCCGTCGGCCTCGTCCTTTCCGATAATGTGAGGGGAGTCTTCCTGTACCAGACGCTGCAGCTCTTGTCGCGCCGAATCGGAGTGAGGGTAGAGGACACAGATTATGTCGGAAATGTCTTCGTCAGAAAAGCCCGAGTTTTGCTTCCCTACTCGGCGAGGGTCGAGGACGTTTTGGGTCGCTGCAGGCATGGGATGGTTAGCGGGGAAGTGGCAAATAGGCTGGCGATGGCAGCAGGGGGAGCCAAGGTACCTTGCGTGGGCTCGTCGCCATCCATTGGGAGACGTGAGCAGCCAGCGCTGCGAGGTTATTCCAGGCTACAGTGCGGAGGGTGATGGTGGGCGACAAAGGCGGAGATATGGCAAGACAACGACACGGCGCAGGACTCGAAACCCCGTGAGCCAAGGCGCAGGTTGGTCGGGCAGATCGGCGTGTCTCGGTCGGGTCAAATCGACGTGTGGGAAAAAAAAAAAAAGGTGAAGCAGCAAAGTAAGATGGAAGAGTGGTGTTGTCGACAGGCGATGAGGAGAAGGGGACGTTCGGAGTAAGAAAAAGAAACGAAGATTGCAGAGGCGGCAGCAAAAGGCAGCTGTATGTTTGTCAATACACGGAAAGTGGTGGATTGCTCCCGTCCCGAGTTTGCAGTCAGTCTGTACAGTGGGAGTTAGCGGCGAGCAGCCTGCATTCATAGGCTGCCGTCCCCCACGGCAACGGGCGGCCCACAAATGGCCGACGCCTGAGAGAGTCACGTCTGGCAGCGCGCAATCAGGAGGCGCAAGCGACAACAACAGAAGAAGCAGCAGCAAACAGGGACGCGACAATGAACAAAGGCGAGCCCATTGTTCTCGTTGTCACGACGGGTGGCGGCCTATGGAACGTGACGGGCTCAGCTGGGCTGTCGCTGACCGGCGGAGCATGCGCCCAAAATCCACTGGATGCCGTGAAATGATTCCCTTAGGAACCCCACCAGGCCCACTGGCTCTAGAGTTAAGTGACGACCCTTGGAAACAAAGCCCCCATGTGCCAGCCAGTCAGTACCTGTTTGAATCGTGACCGTTTCGCGTCCCGTGCCAGCAACGTTTGAAGTCCCAATCAAGATTGATAAGCTCATCGGGTATGAAGTCACCGCCAATTGAGTTACAACCTATTGGCTATTTAACTTTCATTTCAACCCAAAACCGACGCCGCACCTATTGCAGTCATGATCGCACTAGAATTACAGACAAGTCAAGTGGACGTAAATTGAGATATTTTTATTGATTCAACATAGAAAAAAAAAATGCAAATGCATATGCAATGCTGTCTATGGTTTTCATATCCATGTTTTTGTGTAAACAAGCTGAGCTCTTCATATGCTTGTGTGTCCATGTGCAAGCAATGATATTCCCCCCAAACGCCAGTACATAGTGGTATGTGTGTATGCATCCAGTGCCTACCTACTCCAAGCATGTTCATGTTTGTTGCGTCAAACATGACGCTGAATCCCCCAGAAAAGGAAAAAAGGAAAACAAAAAAAGGAAAAGACTATGTAAATTCACGTCGTCTTGACTGTATGCATTTGCTTAAAATGCTTGTCCCTGATATTGTGGGTGAATGCTTCGTTGCTGTGGTACTCCACCGGGAGGTCCATATTGACCTTGAGGAGGAGGCGCAAATCCTCCTTGCGGAGGAGATTGAAGAGGTCGCGAGAAGCTCTGTTGGGGCGCGTAGCCCATCTGTTGAGGTACTCCGTACTGCATTCCTCCGGGTCCATAAGGACCGGGACTACCACCTGGGCCCATTGCGCTGTAGCCGGGTGGTGACATGCTGCGCTCCAACATCTGTTGCTGGTACGCATGCTGCGCCAACACCTGCTGCTGCTGGGCCATTTGTTGCTGCGCCAGCTGCTGCTGCGACAAGCTACGCTGGTGCATGTGCTGTTGCTGCATCATCTGCTGCTGAGCCATCTGCTGCTGCGCTGCCCTTTGCTGGGCCATTTGTTGCTGAGCCATTTGCTGTTGGTAGGCCATGGCCTGGTTGTGCTGTCGTTGGTTTATCGCCTGCTGGACAGTCTGGCTGGTGACGCCTTGCTTCATCTGCTGTCTTTCACGTTCCCTCACCTCGATAGCGCCCACAAGGCCCGGTCCTTGGCTATCTCTTTTCGAGCCATTTCCAGCCATAGTAATCAAAGGGCCACCCGTCATTCGAGCTACTTGTTCCTGCTCCCGGGCACTCAGGTGAGTAGACACTTCACCAGAGCTGAGCAATGTACCGGCTCCTCGGGAGCCGGGACGGGAAAGCAAATCTGCCGAACTGCTTCGCGAGTGTCTCTTCAGCATGTCATACGAGCTCCTTCGCTTCGTCGATGTGGGGGTCTCAGAACGCATGCCCATCAATGTGTTGCTAGACGAACTGCGAGCATGGGCAGCCTTGTGCTTGACGTAGTCTTCAGCGGAAAGACCCTTGGGGCTTGAAGCAGCGGCAGATTGGCCAGGTTGCCAGGCCATTTGTCGCCTGGAGTCATCAGATCCCGTCCGTTCGTGAGGTGACGGCTGTCCCATGGCTTTGTGAGGAGGCGGCGTCGGGCCTTTCTCCGCAGGCGAGGGGGATCTGGGGGATCCGCCCAGTCTAAGCGGCTGCAAGCTATTGGGTGTTTTACTACGAGCCGGAGGGCTGGCGCCGTAGTTGATTGTTGGACCAAAATTGATATTGGGAATGTCGTAGCCTTGATCACCTGGTGTATCAGAATCCTCACCTCCAGTTGTCTTGAGCACACCAGCTCGGGGTCGCTCAACAGATTTGTTCGTCTCACTGGATTTGTGAGTGCTTGCGTAATCGATTGAGGAAGCATCATCATAATGGCTGCTATCTTGAGCGCTAGCCTCGTTCTGCTCACGATGAGGCGGAGGGCGACGTTCAGAGTTGGGCGTGCCTTGTCGAGACCGGGTTTGGCCTTGATCATAGGCGTAGTGATCAATAATGTCATTGGCAGTCACAATGCTGCTGCCAGAAATTATGGATGCCTTTTGGCTGTTGAAAACGGCCGATCTATCAGGAACTGGCTTGCGATAGGCCACTTGCGATTGGTTCGACCCTGGGGCACCTGGCAGATCTGGGGGAGGCGCAGGTCTTTGAGACCCAGGCGTGTTGGGTCGGAACCCATTACCAGGAGGACCTTGGGGAGGGCCTTGGGGAGGACCGTGGGGGGGCGGGCCCTGACCCGGAGTAAAGTGAGGGTTTGATGGTTTTCGGTCGGGCATTCTGTGCTGAGGAGCACCTTGAGGAGGTGGGCCGCGGGCGCGAGGATCAGATGGTCTTCGGTCCGGCATCTGTCCATGCGGAGGTGGGCCGTGGCCAGGCGGAGGTCGAGAATTGGCTGGTCGGCCATCGGGCCTTGGGCCACCAGGAGCATGTTCCGGGCGGTAGTTTGGCGTTTGAGGACGTGACCTAGGATGTCCCATGGGTCCGGGAGGGCCCATGAAGCCCGGTGGTCCCGGGGTCATCGGAGACCTGGAGCCATCGCCAGCGGTCGGAGGACGAGAGTGAGGGTTGGGGTGGTTCGAATAGGGGCTTGGGGGTCCGTACGGAGACTGGGCCAAAGGAGATCTTGAGCGTTGCTGGTTTGGGATCACAAGAGGAGGAAGGGCGCCATTCTGAGCATGATTCTGGCCAGGCGGGCTTAGAGCTTCCCGCGAACGGTTGTCGTTAGCAGATATCCCCAGGGTGTTGTTGGCGTGTGGAAGTACCGATGGTCCAGATCCTACGTCCCCCGCTCTCCCAACTGGAGAGTTTGAATCATCCGGTCCGGCGATGCCTCCGGCTTTGGCCAGATGGGCTAAAGTGGTGCTCGAGAGTCGGCTGTTAGCATGACGAAGCTCAGGAGAATGATAGATGTTGCTAGTCGGGCGTGCCTGGGGTGAGTGGTTCAAGGCTGGTGGTCTCGAGACAGGCTCCGGTGTCTGCATCTGTCGCATCCCATCCAGGCCCTTCAAGGGAGGAGAGTTGTTGTTGCTGCTGCTTTGCTCGTCATCAAAGTTGGGGCCGTCATAGGGAGGAGCGGGATGGCTCTGATACTCCTCAATTGGGGTGTGGTTGCGCTGTGGGGTACCAGAATAAGGGCTGCCATTTCTAGAGACGTTGCTGCGAGGCATTACGCCACCGTGGGGATCCGAGACGTTCCGGGCTCGGTTCTCAACGCTAGTAGCCAACAACCTCTCCCGTTGAGGGTCCGTAGGTGCCGAATCCGTCCGAGCTGGACCATTGAGTGAGTGGGACCGAGAGGATCTGACCGAACCTCGTTCATCAGAAAAGCCAACCTTGGGCCTGCCAGTGCCCCCGGATCCTGCACCAAAGCTCAACCTTACACTCTTCCGGCTGTTGCTGCGGGATCGAGAGTCCGGGACGTCTTCAACTGCATTCATCCTCTGGCCTGTGGCTTCTTTCAGCCGCTTTCTCCACTCTCGCTCATTCCAGCCAGAACTGCTATCCTCAAGGATAAGGTTTGAAACATCCAGGTTTTCGAGGTAGCCATATCGCTTATGTTTAGGCATGGCGAACATGAGGGATCTCGGGTCGAGAACACTAGCAACAAGCCTTCCAGGCCGTCCGTACAGACCAAATGTGTCCCACGTAGGGAAGAGAAATCGCAGAAGCATTTCAAATCCGCTGACAGCAGGGTGTGTTTCGGGCATGATAAACACGAATCCCTCGGTGGAGGAAGGGGGATCAGTGTGAATCGCAATGTTGCCCTCGATTTTGAGCAGGGTTGAGGCATCAATCAGCGATTTGGACTGAGGATAAATGGCGTAGGCAGAGTACGCATCGGTAATAGAAGCAATCGGCAAGGCCTTCTTTTGCTTCTTGCCATCTTTCCGGGTGTCGTAAAACTTGATGTCACCCTTCAATAGAGGGACCGGAGATCGATCATATGGCGATCGCTTCTTCATTTCCTTTTGGAGCTTGGCATATTCCTTCTCGTCTGGAGGTGTAATAACACACCAGCATCGTCTCCAAGGAACTCCGGCTCCAAATCGGACTCTGACCCATTCCTCAGTCTTGAACCGCGACCGCTCCATCACAATGTTGATATTATTAAGTGTTTTGCCCTTGCCAGCAATCAAAGCGCCCGTGTAGGCCTCCTGGAGTGTCGAGTGCTCGAACATGGCGAGTCTGATGGCAGCCGTCCATTGGAGCAACGAGTGTCGCGAATTGAAGTGGAGTAGGTATCTGTTCCTTCCAGCAGTCGACAGGCTCAGAATATTTTGCAAGGGTTGCTCATCACTGGATCGCGTGGGAAGTGATTCAATCTAGTGAATTTCGGTGTTAGTTGCGGCGGGCGCGGGGCGATCGAGCTGGCACGTGAGGGGGGGTCTCCTTACCATCTTGATGGAAGCATCGGTCAAGTTGATAAACTTAGGAAGGACTTCGCCATCCTCACCGGCAGCATCGAGTTCTGCTGCATCCCATAGGGACAACACGGTGCCCACGAGCTGGGCGAAGCATTCGGTCCATGTTCTGTCGGCATTGGGGCGGCCCTCTGTTACGGCCAAGTGTCAGAAGCTATCGCAAGGGGCCCTGGCGCCAAGGCACAGGCGGGGAAGCGGGAGATGACCTACGTGTGTTCTGGTCGTCGAGCTTCAAAAAATAGCCCTCCTGGTACAGCTTGTTGGAATGGCTGTTCAGGTAAGTAAAGATGGGCTGGAGCTCAGGAATCGTGTCCTCGTTAATATCCATGAGGGGCGGGTTGTGGGCGAGGACCATAGACAATGGGCGTGAACTGCTGCGTTGGCGCGGAGGTGTGTTTGCTGGGGAGCCGTTCAGAGGAGTGCCATACTCGGGCGGCGTGATGGCGCGAGAAAGGTCAACGTTGAGATCGGGGAAGGGTTCGGCGACGGAATTGGTCTTGCGGTGAGCGAGGGGAGAATCGTTCGGAGGAGAAGAAGAGTGTGGAGGAGTTTTGGTGCCAGCAGAAAACTGTGACATAAAAGAAAGGACTATCCGTCAATTAGCACTGGAGGGATGGATGAGGCGAGATATTATGGGCTCTGGGGCTGTGGTGGGCTAGGGGGTCCAAGTATTAGGGATTGGCTCAAAGCAGCGACCAGAGGCGCCCAGTGCCAGCGCCCAGTGCTCGATGCGGCCAGTGTGACCAGTGTGTGATGCAAGGCCCAAAAGCCCCGTTGGCCAGCGGGTTCTCTCAGTGGCCGTGCCGTACTGGTCGCTACGTAGTCGGTACCCAAAAGGTCCCCGTAGTCCCCAGTCACCAGGTCGCCTCGCGGGCCGGGGTGTGGGTGGGTGTGCAAGGCGGTGCGCACAAGGCGTGCGATTCGGGCTGGGCGCTGCGTTCTGGGCACCGGATCCTGCCGGGGCGTGCAGGGAGCCGTCTGCTGGCGCCAGAGAGAGACAAGACCAAACAGACACAGCAGAGACGGGATAAAAAATAAAAATAAAAATAACATAAAAAAAAAGGCCACAGGGTCCAATACTTGGAATGGGGCACGTACCTCGATTTCGACCCATGTTGATCACGGCCGGATATTCCGGGCCAATTTTTAGTGAGACAGGCGTTTGGACAATCGGTTCTCTTGTCTGGGCATCTAGGGAGCCCGAGAACAAGTCAGGGTCGAGTTCGCGAGGGATGAGAGTGCTGGCCAGCAAAGGGACGGGTGTTCCAGGGAGAGGCGGAGGAGGTGTTGGAAGAGCACCCAGCCAGCCACAACGATGTCGCAGACTTTGTCGTAAACTTCGATGGGATGGGTTCGTCGCAACCTTCCTTTATTTCTCTTTTTCCACAAGGGCGGGCAAATTGCCAAATAGGTAGGTGGCAGGCCCGGAGGCGGGTCAACTAGTAATTCAACTGATGGATTCGTATGCGAGCACCTCTAGACTCTCTTAGGCCACGACGCCTTTTCCCCAATCCATCCAGATGCCAAATGTGGTGCAGCGGCGGATGTGTCGGACGATTGGCATGTCAAGCCCAGCAGGGCGAGTGATCCGAAGAACCCAGTTGAAATTTGGACGCAGAGCGATCCCCCTGTACAGCGGTGGATGTGGGCAACGCGGCCTGGGGTTCTCTGGAGGGATCCGGTTAATATAGAGTCGCTGCGTGGGATATGCGATACCGAGTCGGACACCGGGGATCGTCCGCCGGCAGGTGCGGTGTGGGCGTGGGATGGTGGCCGCTGGGGTGTGGACACCGAGTGGGTGCTGTGCGGGTATGGTGACGGTGTTGCTGTCAGTGGACGATGTCGTGCGTGGTAGCGGGAGGCTGGCAAGCCCAAAACGGGCGTTAGAGCAACTTTTTTCGATAAGCCAGCCGGTCCAGATTCCGGGCCAGGTCGTCTCGCGCCGGGGGGGAGAGGGCACGGGAAATATTGCGCGCAAGCAATCGAGTGATTTGGAATTGCGGGAGGCTTCGAAGCCAAAGATCGGAGTCTCGGGGAGCTATCTCTTCGTCGTTGTGCGCCGGCTCGATCGATCGCTCTCTCTTCCTGGGCGCCGCCGGACTGTGAGCAAGTGGATGACGATGGACTGAGCTGGGCCGCAGCAGTAGCCTACGTCACCAACAAGCGATCGAGGGGTTGGGTGGGAAGCTTAAGTGCACGTCCTGTCCAAGACAACCCTTTCAAAAAGTCAGGTTCCGCCGGAAATTAGGAATATGGCGAGGAAAACAAAGGCTGAGCAAAAGCCCAGCAAAGGCACGGAGGGGATCCAGAGGGGGAGAGGGAGGGAGGAGGTGAACAGGTATGCGGTTCGGGGCCCCGAACGGGGACCATGGCTTTCTATATACTCAAACCAAAGCGCAAAAAGATCGGGTACGGAGCACACCTCTCGTATTCTTGGACATGGCTTCGTTTGGCGTCTGCCGCGCGCTGATGTGCGTGTGAGGTGATGCAAGTCCAATCGCCAGCGTCTGCAGACCCCTCCGGACACCGGCCCAGTTCCCTCCCGCCGCCATCCATGTCCATGATCCAGACGAAATCGAGACGTGCGTGCGACCTACACCAATCTAAGTGCCATGATTTTGCGGTTTCATCATCCGTCTTGAACTCCCTCTTGAGACACGCCTGGATTTTCACAAGAGCGTACAAAGGGGGTGGAGGCTGAAAGGAAGTTTGTTAGTGAGCATCCTTTGTCTACAACACAAATAATTCCTGTATACATGGAGGAGACGCCTAAGCAAAGCATGGCTAAAAATGGCCTCAAAGGTTCACACACGACAAAAAAAAAAAGTGACGCCCACACTCACACAAACAGCCGCCGGCGCTCCCTGCACGCCGCCCACTCGTTCCACAAAACAAATGCCACCATACGTGCGCATGTCAGTAGTTTACGTGGTATTCATGGCGACAGTGGCTGGAAACACGCTGCATGGTGGAGGCACCATCCTAGCTTGCCACCAGGATTCGTCACGATTGACGCCCAGCACCCAGTCCATTGTTCCCGCCCAGCCCGTTCTGCCGCTCGCCGCTGACTTACCCAGCTTGTCATGACTAGGCCCTTGTTTCGCTGTGCTGTCGCTCTGGCGGCTCCAGTGGCCCAGTTTGAAACCGCCCTCAAGCCAACGTGTAAGCCAAGCTCGTATCGCACGGCGGCACTTCTGCCAAGCCCTACGGTAGCTTCCTGAGCTACTGCTGGCTTAACTTGTTTCTGTGTGCATGCTGCTCCACCCCCGACAGCGGCTCTCCGGCGGCAGGATTACTTTTTCAGCGGGACATGGGCAGTCCGAAGAGTCCGGCTTTGTGAACACTCAGACCTGGCGGTCTGGCTGGGTCTGTCCAGGGCACCAAACATCCACCCCCCAAAACTCAAACCAAGTTTAAACACCGTGAGAGGATTCAGGGGTCCCTCCCATTCACGTCAGCGCCTAGCCCAGAAACCTGGAGTAAGACCCGTCTCTGTGCTTCTTGGTTCCAGAAGGGAGGTGGCAGTGGGTGTTGGAGACCACCCAGGGCCGGAGACGGCCTGCCACTAAAAAATGGCGCCAAGCCTGCCATTGCAGCAATGGCATACCATGCCGCTCTCGTATGCGTCTAGTAGGTATTTCGGACCTCGTATCGTATCTGGTTGCTACGTCCTTACGGTGAGGATGATGCCAGCTGGAAATTGCTCGGCAGCGTCTAACCGGCTGGACCGGCTCAGACCCAGCCTCGTCCAGAACCAACCGTGGCGCTCGCGATTCGGCGAGGATCACCTCGAGCGCCTGCATCCTCCGACTCTTTTCTGAGGCTTGCGCGTCAAGCAACCACATATGTCTCCATGAGGTTGGTGACCGGGGCGGCGCTGCAGAGTCCCCTCGGTTAGCGTGACGATTGGCCAAGACGTGATCCACCCCAACTTCAGTCGACAGCCCAACCGCTGGATCCGTGTACAGACACAGGCAACTGCAGTCACGACCCAGGATTACGGATGCACGAATGTCCATCTCATCGGACCACCCGGCGCTACTGCACCACCCACGAGCTCCGAACTTTCCAACCTGTCACCCAAAAGGGGAATGGCGCTTGGTCGGAGAGAGGAGCATCCCCGACACCGACCTATTACGTCACATGCTGCCATCTCCGCCATGAATCAGTGTGCATTCAGTTGGTGATGCTCACTGTAAGCGCCTTGATTCGGCACAGGGGCTTTCCACTTCCAACTTGACAGCGCAAAACCGGGCAAAGGTATGTCACTACACGCGTCATCTACTTATAATGTCTCCCCTCCAATAGAAACGGAACAAAACTTGATTCCAGTTCTTTTACCACCAGGAGTGAGAAAATTTTTTGGGGAGGTCTTCCATGTCTTTTTATTTTTCTGGGGCGTATTTGTTTCGTTGGACCAAATCAACCTCAAATCCACTCTTGGCGCGTTTGATCAGCGATCTGCCTCAAGCAAAGCCGTCATTCATTTACTACTCGCATCACCAGTTTCGCGTTTCATGACGTGTATACGTGTTTTCTATCCAGCCAGCGTTGTTGTACCACGTGGTCACTAGAAAGAGTTAGCCCATGTGTGCAGTGATGGTCCCTCATTAGCACGCATCTGTAGTATTGATGCTATATGTTTCTTCGTCATGCGGCTCGCCTTGTGATAATCGGCACGAGTTCCCTGCCAACCCTCCTGTGCAAGTTTTGAGGGTTGTAGGCTTGGTATCACATTGGCAGTCCAAGCAGGAGGTTTAGGTTAGGTTGGTTTTAGCCTCTGGGAACATGACACATTGAAGCATGAAAAGAAGGAAATGAAACAAAAGTCAAATGATTAAATCATATAATGGAAACTATATTATATGTGTGTCTATATGATATTAGGGTAGTATTATACCCTTTTTTTTTTTTTTTTAGGGGTTCAAATTCTACAGATGTCAGTTGTCGGTGTGTCCTTTTTTTTTTTTCTTTCCTTTTTCACTGAGTCATGAGTGGCGGAGAGATAGCGAGACATCCAAGTTAGTACAAGTCGGTGGGATGGGCTATCATGATTGGGTACCTGTGCCACCTCCTTGTTGAGCGGTCACAAAGACTCAACGGTAGAGTGTGGCTAATTAACCTCAACAGCTTTAGAGGTAGCAAATCAGTGTAGCGATCCCGATTTTTTTTAAAAAAAGGTACAAACGTAAAAACATCAGATTTTCTCTAGTCCCGTCACGGCCCGGCTCACAAAATTCGGATTTCGGCCGAAGGAGGGGCTTGCTTGCTTAGAGAGCTGTCGGGAACTGAGTCAAAGCTGTCAGCGTGGATGCCGCCTTTGTGAGATCGCTGGCTCTTATCACGTGTCAAGCTTCAGACCCCAACATCTCTCCCCTTTGCCACGACCGGTCGCGAGCTTGTTTGGATTCTTTGGTCATCCCGAGAGCAAGAACAAACCCTCTACAGGTTGCGACCGGCAACTTAGCGTCTGGACAGCGCCAGTTTTATTAGCTGGAATGCGCAGTCCATTGTCATCACCTCTGGCGTCCATCCCGACATCCTTCCTACGACCGCTCCCCCTCCAACGCCTAATATGTCGGCCATGTCATGAGAGGACGTTTGCTTCGGCTGCTTCATCATCATGTTCTTCGCAAAATCCCACCTCACTTCCTCTCCTGCCATTTCGATTCGAAAGTGGAATTGCGCTTTTCGCGAAGCGACCGCCCCGCCCATTTCCTCCACCGTTTCTCTCCCCGCCATCGGCGTCTTTCTCAGACCCTCTAAGCACCCATCACCAGAGTCGCGATCGCCGCGCCTTTGTCAACGGTCACCTCATTAGGGGTCAAACAAACGGCGACGATTCTGTCTACGCGAGCGATTATTTCATTTGCGCCAACGATGGGGTGGGAGCGTGGGCTACGCGCCCTCGGGGCCACGCTGGGTAACCCGGCCGGAACTTGTCCGAGGCTATTCACACTCTTGCTAATCCTGGTACAGCCTTTGGTCGCGATTAGTCCTGCATTTCTGGGCGTCTGCAATTGATGAAGAAATCGCTCAATGTCTCGGCAGCGACCAGACCCGCGAGCCCGACCCGATCAGTACGCTCCAAACCGCATACGAGCAAACCCTCGAAGCAACCGAAGCCCATGACTGCCTGGGAACTACGACAACTTGCGGGGCCCAGCTGTATTTTAAATTTAGTCCGGATGATGTGGCGCGACAAAATCCATCGCCCCAGCTTTTCGTAACAAATATAGGTGATTGCAAGGTCTTGGTAGTCAGGCCGCAAAACGCCGAGGTGATATACCGGACCAAGGAACAGTGGCATTGGTTCGATTGCCCGCGACAACTAGGGACGAATAGCCCTGACACACCCAAAGAAAATGGAGTCATGGAAAAGGTTGATTTGGAAGTGGGTGACATTGTTCTCGCAATGAGCGATGGCGTTACGGATAACCTGTGGGAGCATGAAATCGTATCGACGGTGCTAAAAAGCATACGGGAGTGGGAGGCGAGTCAGGATGCGGATTCTCGCGAAGATCGCACTGGAGGCCGGAATGGAGGCATGGACGTGGCCGCCAGAGACCTTGTGGCTGCTGCGACAAAGATTGCCCAGGATCCGTTCGCTGAAAGCCCCTTCATGGAACATGCCATCGAAGAAGGGCTGGCCAGCGAAGGCGGTAAGTGCACCATGCTGCTGATTACTGATAGAAACACTAAGACATGCACAGGAAAACTTGATGATATTAGCGTGGTTGCTGCGCTCTGCGTAAAAAACGATAGTTGAAGTTGGATTTTTGACATTGGATAATTAATCACGGGGGTGTTATTGTCATGCCACTGCGGTACATGACTTGTGCGACTCATGGATAGAGACGAAGTTTGGATGCCACGAGGAGAATTCATGATATAAACATTAGGCCCAAAGGGGCCCGGTTAATGGGTTAATTTTTGGAGTTTTAGCGATTTGTTTTATAAGACTGGCACCTAAGATGGCATGACACAGACTCATCATAATACCTTCATGACGGCTGACCAGGATCATAACCTCCGCCCTAGATGTCTGACGGGACAGTGTGGGTCCATGTGGACCCAGCCAGTTATCAGTTCCAGCTGCACGTGCGATAAGAAATTCCAGTTGGATTTTTTTTTGAACCTTGCGCATCTCGATTGAGTGTGGTCGCATGCCTTGCTCGTTGTAGCGCAAACAACCCAGATTGCCTCTGTGACGGACGACCTTCAAGATGAGAGGCAAGAGATCGAAGCAGTACCGGAAGCTCATGGAGCAATTCTCCATGACCTTTGGGTTCCGTGAGCCTTACCAAATCCTTGGTACGTTGGCGAGCTCTGTGGTTTACTAGCACCTCGGCTGATTCTTTACAGTGGACGCGGAAATGGTGAGGGACTCGTGTCGGTTCAAAATGGACCTGGAGCCTGCCTTGTCGAGGACGGTTCATGGAAAGGTCAAACCAAGTACGTTCTCTCGCTGCCATTCGTCATTCCCCTACTAACCGCCACTCCAGTGATCACCCAATGCGAGATCCGAAAACTCTATGCGCAAAAGAACGAGCCTGGCGTCAGTGAAGCAATTGATCTGGCCAAGAATCTTGAGCGACGCCGTTGCGGCCACCATCCCGACCAGTACCCCGAGCCACTGAGCACGCTGGAGTGTTTACAATCAGTTGTCGACCCCAAGGGCACGAATACCAACAAGCATCGCTACGTGGTAGCCTGTCAAGACCAAGATGTACGACGGATGCTACGAGGAGTCAAGGGCGTCCCCTTGATTTACATCAAAAGAAGTGTTATGATTCTAGAGCCAATGGCTGACGAGAGCGTGCAACTCCGAGCACGCGAGGAGAGGGGCAAGTTCCGAGCCGAGATCAAGGGTGCTTTGGGCAAGAGAAAGCGGGAAGAAAAGGACGAAGACAGTGACAAAGACGGCGACGATGAGCAGGAGAGTGGCGACGACACCAAAGCGACCCAAGGTGAGGATAAGAAGAAAAAGAAGAAGTCTTACGGGCGCAAGGGACCGAACCCTCTGGCTGTTCAAAAGCCAAAGAAGCAAAATCAACAGCAAAAGCAAAATCAGACTCGAAAAGCGGCGGAGGCCGACAAGGAAGCTGCACAGGAAGGTTCAGCCAAACGGAAGAGGCGGCGAAAGAACAAGTCTACTGGCGCAACTGCAGGCGAAGGGGGTCAAGAAAGCGCTGTTACAGCTACAGCTTCAGCTCCAGCTCCAGTTGAGGCTGATGGTAGCACGGAGAACTAAGCAACGGGATGTAGTGACTGAAGGAGGGAAGGAACGTTGACGGCACGGCGCATTTAGGTTAATGGATCATTGTCGCACTATGCAGCCAAAGCGCGGAAAAAGTGTTTTACGCACCGATACCCCTAAAAGAAAAGATGGGTTTGGGAAGAAAATTGGAGAACATCTGTTTGATACACGTGAGATGCTATGCGACGCGATGCATTCGTCCCTCGATCTGGCCGCACCAATCAAGGCCTTGGCACATCTCGGCCCAGCAATCCCGATCGGGGTGCCTTGGCGCCTTGGCAGGATTCGTCTAATATCACGCGAGTGAGGGTGAAATTTGTATGTGACGATCATGACAAGAAGCCGTTGAGTGTCCCAGAGTAGGCCCGGCCGAATGTGGCGGGTGCCTGGGCCACCGAGCCAGCGAAACACTGAAATGGGGGGTCATTGGGGAATTGGGCCCCACTGAGATCCGAGCCCAGGGCCGTCTTCCCCTCGCCGCCCCTAGAACATGCCCACCTCCCGGCGCTGTGGCCCTTGGAATTCAATATACATTCTGGTCATGAGCGCTCCAGCAAACGCCCCCCCTTCTTTAAGGGCCGGCGAATTAATGAATCGGCGGCCTCCACCTGTCCTGTTCAGTTCAATCCGATCCTGGTCCAGCCAGCGCAGCGTGAAAGCTACGGGGAGACCCGCCATCCGGCAGGTTCAGGGCCCAGGGCGGCCACCGTCCGGCACTACACCCGTCATGGGCCCACCCCACCTTTAATGTCAAGTCATCTTGCTGGAATCCCGCCTTCAACTCAGAGCGTAGTCTGGATGACGGGAGACGTGGAAGGCTGCACCTCGCTTCTTTCACTCACTCACATCCGGCCCCGCCCCTGGCATTGAGCCCCTCAGCCGTTGACCGAAATATCCACTTCATAATATTTGCTTCAATTCTCTGGATCGTACAACCTCTACCGTTCTTTGGTGGCTGAGCAGCGGCGGGCCTCGTAGTTCGTCCAGGGGCCAGGGTCCATCCACGCAACCCATCAAATCACCGGTTTCGACTGGTTAGAGGCCCCCAGCAAGTCTCGACGTTCTCAACTTCGCATCCCACCCGCCACTCCTGACAGATCACCCGTCGAGATCAGGGCGTCGCGGAAACGGCTCAACGAGAGAACCCTCAGCAATTACCGTGACGCCAGCTCCCGCCGAGATCATGGCTGCCCAAACGATGGAGGTCGATGACTTTGGCCTGCCCATCCGACGATTTCCCACCCCCAAGAACGATGCGCCCGCCGATCAAAATGCCGAACCAAAGGACGACGAAGGGATAGAAAAGGATTCTTCTGAGAGTAAAGAGGCGGGAAATGATACCAGAAAGACCACGGATTCCACCAATGTCCAGACTGCAAAGCCGGAGGGTAGCGGCAACCCCCCTGAGCCCGCTCGCTCCGAACCACAGTCTCCTTCTCCCTCCCCCCCTAAGGAAGAAGCCCCACAGGAGTCGTCTGTGGTAGAGGATGCCAAATCTAAAGAAAAGACGGAGGAAAAGGCAGAGGAAAAGGTGTTGGAGAAAACTGCAGACAAGATTGAGGGGAAGCCCGAAATAAAGTCCGAGAAGTCTGACCTTACAAAGGTCGAAAATGACCAGAACAGCGCCCCTGCCACACCTGGCCCTACCGAGACAGAATCGAAGCAAATTGAATCCTCAAAACCCGACCCTGCCGCTAATTCCGTCGCCCCGGTCGAGCCGTCAAAAGATACGCAGCCCAAAGATGCAAACCCTGATGCACAAACGCAGGACAAGGTGGCGCATAAGCGTGAGAAGAGCGATGTAACCAGTGGGCCACGAGGAGGTGTCTCTGAATTCTCCCACCAGCAGATTTCAGCGCCCCAGGAACCCGACAGCGAGGAAAAAGAAGATGAAGGTTGGCAGGAAATGCCGTCTTATGCCAGATATGACATGTATGATGATGACGACCGGCTCATTGCCCGAGAATTTAATGCGGAAGATGAAGAGAAGTACGGCTACGCTGGGCTGGGTGGTGCGGGCAAGGGCTACACCCGTGTACTTATGGACGACGACGCAGAATCTGCAACCAGCATGGACGACAATACGCAATATCTATTCAAACAAACTAATGGAACCAGCGCAGCGGTCGAGGATGAAGAGGGAAGAGATGCTGTAGCCCAAATGCAGGCTACCAAAGACCTTCTCACAGAGGGCCAAAGAATTGCATACGTCGGCGTTGCACGACTGGAGATTGTGAACATGGTAAAAGGCGAGGAGGGGTTGGAAAAAACCAGGAGAACAAAGAAGGAAACGACAATGAGTGCCGAATCCATGAAGATGTGGGGGCAAAAGATGATGATCCGGCTCTATTCACACATGGACATCAGCGCGGACGAACAGATCATGATCGAGCAACTTGCCGAGCATGGCGTTATGCCCGCGGATCTCACACCCACTCTCCTTACCAATTCCCGCGTTCACAATCCAATGGCAGACAATGCGTCGTCTCGGTCATCGCTATCGAGCCCACAACCAGATTTTCACGACGAAAAGAGTGCGCCGCCACCGCCTCCGTATCAGGCGCACGAGGGAGACGAGCTTGCCGAAGTCAAGACCCCTTCTCAGTTGCCAACAACCGATAAGATTGACATTGACCTCCGCTGGACCGTTCTCTGCGATCTATTCCTCATTTTAATTGCAGATTCCATCTACGACGCACGCTCTCGGGTTCTCCTAGAACGAGTGGGCAAGAGCCTTGACATATCTTGGGTCGACATTTGCCGATTCGAGAAGAAGGTCACAGATGCACTTGAGATGCAACAGGCTGCCGAAAAAGAAAACTGGAATGAAGACGAGCACATGGAGAACCGCAGGAAGAAGGCCTTGAAGCGGCGCTACGTCATGATGGGTCTGGCAACCGTAGGCGGTGGTCTTGTCATTGGCCTTTCGGCTGGTCTGCTTGCGCCCGTCATCGGCGCCGGTTTGGCCACTGGGTTGACAGCAATTGGTGTCACGGGAACCAGTGGTTTCCTGGGTGGTGTCGGCGGTGCCGCCATTATCACATCTGGTGCCGCGGCGTCAGGAGGCATCATCGGGGGTAAAGCTGCCAACCGACGTACAGGCGCAGTCAAGACTTTTGAGTATCGACCGCTGCACAACAACAAGCGTGTTAATCTAATTGTGACAATTTCTGGATGGTTGACTGGCAAAGTCGATGATGTACGTTTGCCTTTCAGCACTGTCGATCCCATCATGGGAGACTTGTACTCAGTATACTGGGAGCCTGAAATGCTACGAAGTATTGGTGACACCATCAATATTCTAGCCACCGAGGTGAGTCCCTTCGAGCAAACAGCTCTGCTGTCGCCAGTTTATAAAGCTAACTCCCGAGTAGGCCCTCACTCAGAGTATCCAGCAAGTCTTAGGAGCTACGATTCTCGCTGGTCTCATGTCAGCCATTCAACTACCCCTTATTCTAACTAAGTTGTCATATCTCATCGACAATCCGTGGGCTGTCTCCCTGGACAGAGCCTGGTCAGCGGGACAGATTCTTGCAGACTCGTTGCTTGAACGAAACTTGGGTACCCGCCCGATTACACTGGTCGGGTATTCTATTGGTGCCAGAGTCATCTTCTCCTGCCTTCTAGAGCTCGCGAAAAAGGGTGGCCTCGGAATCATCCAAAACGTCTACATGTTTGGCTCTCCCATTGTCGTGAAAAGAGACGAATATCTCAAGGCTCGTACAGTGGTGTCGGGTCGCTTTGTCAATGCCTACAACCGCAATGACTGGATTCTTGGCTATCTCTTCCGATTGACCAACGGAGGAATCCGCCGTGTGGCCGGCTTGGCCCCGGCGGATGAATGCCCGTGGGTTGAAAACATAGACGTGACGGATGATGTCCAGGGCCACATGGACTACCGAACCAAGATGCCGACACTACTTATGAAGTGTGGATGGTCGGTGGAGAGTGAGGAGTTTGTGGAGATTGAAGATCCCGATCCGGACAACCACGCGGAGCGACAGAGGGAGCTCATCAACGAGATCGAAGAAGCACGAAAGAAGCTCGAAGAAGAGGGCAAAGCGAGCAAGGGGGGGAGCCGATTCAGCATTTTTGGGCGCAAGAAGAAGCTCGAGAAGCAAGACTGGGAAATCTACGAAGACTCGGCCGGCAAAGTTAAACCAGATGGCATGGAAAAAAGCGAAAGCAGCAACCATGGTGTACTCTTTGACGTTGATGCAATTCGAGCAGAGATTGTCAGTGACGCCACCAAGGATGATGATCCCAAACCGGAAGAGCTACAAGTGAAGGAGATCAAGTCAACATTGCCACCAATGAAGCTCGACATTTCGTCACTTCCACCGTCTCCGTCAAATCTTAGCTCTCGAAATGGAGACACCCCAATGCGACTCTCGGCCGATAACAGAATCTCGCGAGAACCATCGCCCAGTTACACTAGACAATGGAGCGGGCCGCCAGCATATGGCGAGATGCCGGCCGAGGATGAGATCCAAATGTCGTTTGACACGTCGTTTGAGGATACGAAGCCACCACCTGCAGTGCCACCCAAGGATACGGAAATGGGTTCACTGAGTCGACCAGAGTACAAGTCAGCCCAGACAATGCCCAACATGACGCTACACGACCCTTGGGGTGATCCAGATGACGACGACTTTGGCAAGGAGAAGGAGATTTCAATGACATTCGCGTGAGAGACTAGATGGACCAAGAAGGCACGGAATTATCCGAGCAAGCAGAACCCTGACGATGGAACAGGATATCTGACCGGATGCTCAGACAGCAGTGTGCATTTTAAGGGGTTCAATGGCGGGCGTTTTTGTTTGACTGAGACACGATGATCGATTACCCTTTTTTCGGCTGGGCCTGGGGAGAATGAAACGTGTGTATTTTTGGATCTTGTTGGACGCCATGAGACACTGTCCAGGCCCAGATATGGTACATATAGGTACATATAGGGCGGTCGGAGTGAGGCAACATAGAACGATATGAGCGTTGGTAATCACAAGACATCAATATGTAGTATGAGCGCGACGCACAGCACAGCGAGGGAGCAATGTGTATAATTCCAATAGCAGGCGTACGACCAATGTTATCCACATGGAAGTCATATATTGATGCTGTATGTGAAATGCCTCTGCGTAGGTTAGCGTCTCCGAGCACACGTGTCAGTCAGGGTGGCCCTGGATTGTCAGACAGGGGGGGGACGTTGGTTCTTGGCATTGAAGTAAACTCAATACTAGATGCGCAGTACAACCTCACACAGAGATAAGTAAAGGATTCACAGGTCAAAGTAGCGGGACATTCAAGTACAATGGAATGGTGGTGTGAGAGGTCAACATTCCGAGAATGCGGCTGAGTGAGAGTGGCAAAATTGCCAGTGGTGTAGGGTAGGACCACATGTGAGCCAGAACCGGCGGGTGTAGCCGCGAGATGACGGAGGCGGTGACAATGAGGGCGGCGACTCAATGGACGGCAGCGGAGAGAAGGCGAGGGGAGATAGAAAAAATATGGAGATTTATTTTGGGTTCTCAGCGATGATCAAGACCCTGGTGTTTATTTTCTCCGAGCGGGACATGATAGGGCGGGCTCGGAGGAAGTACTAGGTAGGTGCTAGCATACATGAGGATGGGCGATTCGCCGGCCTGTGCGGCGACCTGCAAGAGACTATGCCAACGCCGCGTCCAGCCCAACTCGTCGCCACCTGCAGGACTATGCAGTGGAACTCACAGCGGACGTGTTTATCCTCAAATGAGGAGAGGATTGTCCTTTTTACGCGTGGGAATGGGGCCCACGGACGGGGGGGGAAGGGAAGAACCTGGCAAGGGAGAGGAAGAGATGGCAGGTGATGAACCATCACAGGTCTCAAACTTGGTCGAGGGGATTTTTGAGAAAAGGGATCATCGCGGTGATCTTCGAGAGAGGAGGGTTTATACTACGAGAGGAAGGAGGGCGAGTTAAAAAAAGAATATGCGGGATGCAACCCCGAGAGGCGGCGCCGTGCTCCCATTCGGCGGCGTGAAAGCCATCGACGACTGTTTCTGGTCGCACGTAGCTCTCGGTCGCTGCAACGGCAGTCAGCGCCGCCAATGGCAGCGTCCAACACGGCGACCAAGCTTCTTCACTGCCACCGGCTGACGGCGGGTGGGTGGGTGCGTGTCTCAAACCTGGCTCGTGCCAGAGTGGAATGATACTGCATGTTAGACCAAGAAACAAACCATAATCATACGGGGGGAAGACGAGACGAAACCTGATCGGCATGCCCCCTTCTCGTTGCTTTTCAAAACGCCGTCCCTTGATTCTGCAGAGGCAACGACGACTAGTGTAGCACCATGACGACCGTTCGCTGGGATCATCACCTCACCAGTCCTGTCTTTCTGGAGGGGCCGAGTGCCCGTCTCCGTGTGAGCAGGCGGCATCTGGCGATTGGCAGCGCGGGCTCTTCGCCTCAAACCACCAAGCCCCTTCCCTTCCCCACACCCCTTTTGGTTTGCTGCGGGAGTGTCAAGGCTGGCTGGCAGTTGTTCGCTGTCAAGGCATCGAAAAGAAGACAAGGGCGGGCG
>NAGG01000911.1:0-13402 GCA_003031705.1 Calonectria naviculata | reverse complement strand
GCCTTGACGGGCTCGGGCGTGGGAGCAGCAGCAGCAGGAGCAGCGGGCTTCTTCTCCTGCTTGGGAGGCTGCTGGCGGACCTGGTTTCCGACGAGAGGGTTGGTTCGGGCCTGGGCCGGGGCACCGCGGTTGGAGTTGGGAGGGCCGGCGCGGAGGGCGACGGAGGTGGAAAAGGCCCTCGATGTGGCTCGGAATGTCGTCTGGGTCGATATTCTCGACAGCACGACGCTGCCGACTCTGTGGGTCGTGGCCCTGGGTGCAATGTTAGTGATGCCGGGTCGGGATCGTATCAATTGGGTGGGACTCACATCTTGACGGGCAGAATACCGCAGTGCACGCCCAATTGGCTGGTTTTCAGTCTTACCGTCGACCAAGCGGGCAACAGCTCATGTGAGGAAGCTGGTGATGCCCGCAGAAAAGTCGTGATGGCCCGGGTCAACGTTGTTGCGGTAAGGCCTGGCGGCTCGGGATTTTTTGGAGCCAATCACGCGGCCGGTCCACCCAGCCAAAGAGACGCTTCGCTTCAGCCTCGTCGAGCTGGAAATTCTATCCCGTAGCCGCCCGTCCTCGTTGTCTGCGCCAAGGGAAAAGCTTCTTTTTTTTTCTGGTTGCTTTCTATTTTTGTTCCCTACAAAGCTCGACCAGCTGATCTGATACCCCGACCTATTGCTCCGACACGACGATCCCTGATTCGACGACAGCGCGCGACGTCACCGACGAGCACATCTTCTGCGACCCGCGATTGCGACGAGGGGCGACTGCGCCGAGGGCAGCCGATCATGGCATACAATCCCTATGGAAGTAAGCACTTGCTCACACCCGCTCTACCTGCATTTCAGACTGCTGACTTCTCCTCTGCAAGATAACCCTTACGGCGCGCCGCCCGCCTACGGAGGATATCCCGGGTCCAACAATGCTCCTCCCGGCATGGCCCCTCCACCTGGTCTAGGTGCGCGCCTCTGCTCCCCAAGATGCAACTCGCCCAATAACTGACACTCTTCGCAGGACCTCCTCCAGGCATGTCCTCTGCCCCGGGAATGGCGCCTCCGGGTGTCCAGCAGTCTAGCACCGCGCAAGCTAATCGTCCAAGCGGCCTCCCCCCCAACTTCCAGGCACCCGCGAACATGCCCAACATCAACTTCAACGCCCCCGTGATCCGCCTAGGTACCGCAGCTGGAAAGCCTGGCACCCCGACCATGGGAGGCAGAGGTGACGGACCATCCGGGTCAACTGGTGGCGGCGGACGCCCTGGACTCGGCATGGAGAGGGGCTCGGATCAGGGCAGGGGAGCGGCGAGAGAGGCGATGCAGGTCCTGGTGCCTCCGACCAACGAAGAGAAGCTTCGAACGATATTCATACACCAGATCCCCGACGGAGTGGGTGGCGATGCGGGTATCGAGAGGCTCCTGGGCGCCGTGGGAAAGCTGCGAAAGTGGGATGCTTCTACCAGCGTGACCGAGGAGCACAAGGGCTCCAAGTTTGGTTTTGCGCAGTTTGAGGACACCACTTCTCTCGCCGTTGCCATCAAGCTCCTCCACGACGAGAGCATCGAAGTGCCCGTCAAGCGACAGCAGCCTGCAGGAGACGCCCCCAAGGACGATACGTTCGAAGGAATCGACAAGACGAAGCTCCAGGTTACCGTTGACGAAAGCTCTGTTAAGTACGTCGAGTCACACGACGAGGGCCGAGATGAGGATGATTCTGCCATGACGGAGAGGACAGAGGCTGCCAGGGCCGCCTTGAAGGATGTCATTCGAGAGCTCTTTTACCCCACTACGTCTACGGCTGCCGATGGTTCTGGAGATGTGACGATGGGCAACACAGAGTCTGGCGAAAATGTCGAGGTGGTTAATATCCCTCTGGCACAGGACGACGAGCTTGCAGATATCCCTGCCGAGATGCGCGAGGTTGTGGCCCAGGAGATTGCAGCCTTCCGTGAGCGCAGTAACAGGCGAGACATGGAGCGACTCAAGAGAGAAGAGGAGATGGAGGAGCAGGAGCGTCTGCGAAACGGCGCACAAAGGCCGTCACGTCTCGACTCGCCACCTCCAGGCGCCAACAATATCCCCTTGGGACCCAGGGGCAGCGTGCCCAATGCGCCGTCGGGACCAAAGGGCCAGAACGGACAGAACCGTATTGCGTTTGTTAACGGTGGCATCTCCAACACGGAGCTTTCTATTAATAGGGAGGATGAGGAAACCGATGCCGAGGACGAGGAGCTTCACCAGCGCCATCTGTCAAAACAAAAGGCCGACGCCGACAAGATGTATCTCGAGGCGGAGCGCAAGTGGAGCAACCGAGAGCGATCAAGGCAGGCAGCTCTCGAGCGTGAGCGGGAACGTGAGCGACAGGATGCCGAGTCTTTTGAGCGGAGGAAACAGGAGCAGCTGGAGAGGGAGAAGTCCTGGGACGACGAGAAGGAGTCGAGTCGCAAGTCGCACCCTTTCTACCGAGATCATGGCGATTGGGCTCGAAAGAGAGCAGCAGATCGAGCAGATGAGGAGTCAAGAGACGAGGGCGACCGCAAGGCGGAGCGTGACGAAGAGCGTCGTGAGCAGGCCGCTGTGGAGCGGGCTCGTGGCATGGCCGACTCATTCTTGGACAAACAGGCCGAGGAGATGGAGCAACGCCAGGCACCGTCCGTATTGGCACCGCAGCCCTTCAAGCTGTCCCTGGGCGCTGCCGCTCAGAAGGCCCAGGCCTCGAGGGCAGCTCCTCAGCGACGAACCATTGCCGAGGTGGAAGGTCTCCTGGACGACGAGGAGGCAGACACCTCGACCAAGCGACAGCTGATCCCGATCCAGTTCGAGCCCACGTCAGCCACGGCATCCATGACGGAGGAAGAGATTTCCCAGGCAGTGCGAGCTCTGGCACAGGAGATTCCCTCAGACAAGGAAGGCCTGTGGGGATGGGAGGTCAAGTGGGACTACATGGACGACGCCATCGTCCGCGACAAGCTGCGGCCGTTTGTTGAGAAGAAGATTGTCGAGTATCTGGGCGTGCAGGAGGAGATGCTGGTCGAGGCTGTCGAGGAGCATCTGAGGGGCCATGGCACTGCTGCAGCTTTGGTCGACGAGTTGGAAGGGGTAAGCCTTGAGATCCCATCTCCCTTTATACATTTAATCGTTGTTGTTTTTGTGCTAACCGCCATGATTTGCAGGCATTGGACGACGAGGCAGAGGACCTGGTCAAGAAGCTCTGGCGCATGGTCATCTTCTTCACCGAGTCTGAGAAGCGTGGCCTGCCAGCCTGATTAAACTAGAGAATAGCCGAACCTGGGGAATCTTAGGGGTGTGTGGGAAGGTGTACGGAAACCATGGAATTGTACCATTACAATAAATAGCACAACAAAGGGGGGGACAGAGTAAAGTATTACATTTTGGACTGGGGAGTTGCAAAAGAGTTTGATGCGGATATTGATTGATACTAGTTCACGGCCAAGATTCTTTTTTTCATAATTATTCTTACTGGCTGTAAGTATCCCAATGGGGAAACCCAGCAGCGGCAGTTGGGGGAAGGGCTGGTGCCGGTATTCTGCAGTAGCTAGTTTATGTCTTTCTGAGGTGTTGCAAATGATAACAAAAAAGAGATACCTTGATTGTACGCGTATTTGAAGACTCAGCCCATTGCAGCAGGTTGCTTTTCCGTGGTTTCAACTCTGATGTGTAATCGCCTTGGCCGTCTTGCCTGGTCAACCGAGGTGCCGAGGTTCCCCACACCAGATATCGGGGATATTCAAATCTGGGGTTAGGGGGGGAGATGAACCAACCGACCCGAGTTCAGACTCAGATATAGTCGATATTCTTATTCGAATACTCTTTTTATAGTATATCAATTGATAGTCTGTGTGTTAGTCTTTGAGATTGGGACAGCGCCTTCGCCTGGACAAGGGCTGCCGCACGGATTTGACACCCTGGAAACAACGTCATCGTCACTCGGGACATCAATTCCGGCACATTCGTCTCATCACTACGCGTCTCAATTCATCCTCAAATTCACCTTCACTTGTGTCGGACTCGGACTCACCTCAATTCATCCCGCATACCTCCCTCTGAACCATCATGGCTTTTTCAACCCCTCCCCCGGACGTTCCCGACGTGGTCGTTTCGTTCCCCGTGCCTCACGTCCTGCTCGTCACCTTGAACCGCCCCTCGCAGCTCAATGCGCTCCCCCGTCATATGCACTTTGCGCTGGCGCGCCTCTGGCACTGGTACGACGCCGAGCCATACATGCGATGCGCCGTGGTCACAGGCGCAGGGAGGGCCTTTTGCGCCGGCGCCGACCTCAAACAGTGGAACGAGGTAAACAATGCCGACCAGTCCAACCAGCCCGAGAAGTGGGCCGACGATGGCTTCGGCGGGCTCAGCAACCGTCGTGGCAAGAAGCCCGTTATCGCCGCCGTTAACGGACTCTGCCTGGGAGGGGGCTTTGAAATAGCCCTCAACCTTGACATGGTGGTGGCTAGCGAGACGGCCAGGTTTGGTCTGCCAGAAGTCAAGCGCGGCGTCGTTGCTATCGCCGGCGCCCTTCCTCGGCTGATCCGCAGCGTTGGACGCCAGCGGGCTTCTGAGATAGCGCTGCTGGGCCGCATGTACACGGCCAAGGAAGTCAAGGACTGGGGGCTCGTCAACGCCTTGGTTCCTGTCCAGGCCAAGAACAAGTCCAAGCCGACGCCCCAGGAACAGGATCAAATCAACGCCGCCGTTGTCAAGGAGGCGCTCTCGTGGGCATCTGAACTCTCCGACAACTCGCCCGACTCCATCATCGTGTCACGAGAGGGCCTCTTGTGCGGGTGGGACGCCCAAGATCCCCAAGAGAGCACTAAACGTGTGGACAGGGGCATATACCGGGGGCTGGATGGCGGGGAGAACATGAAGGAGGGCGTCTTGAGCTTCGTCGAGAAGAGAAAGGCGGTCTGGAAGGATAGCAAGCTGTAAAAAGTATCTTATGTAATAACTTTTACTTGGCGCCTCGAGGGCGTTGATATTGAACCGTTGCACACTTCGGTAGCCATGAACGTTGTTTTAACCAACCGCTGTCATCACATTTCTGTCTGAGATCCCCGATCTACAAGTAGCAGCACAGGAAATGGTTCGCGTCATGTATGTAAAGCTCCCGCCGACTGTTAACGTGCCTCGCTCTCGTGGCGATAAGACACCCGTATGCATACCAAGAGATCCAGACAACGGCCAAGAAACTTTGCATTCGCCGCCGTCGAGGCGATCGACAGAGCTGGCTTACAAGGCAAGCCATTGACGCACACAGCGAGCACTTCCCGAAACGCTTAGATGCGTTGCTTATTGCCGCCAGAGATCACTAGCTCGACTGGAGCCATTTTTGCTTGTCTGAAGCCAACAGCCACTCGCTCCACCGGTTTGCTGCGCTGCACGACTATGCCGTGTATCGTGGCGAACTAGCAACCCGGTCCAGTTGACACCGCCGACGCAAGGCGGCACATGTCGGTTCCGCTGATGTCACGATGTTTGCCGCCCCGGCGGACAAGATAAACTGCTCATCCCGCCCACGAGGCATGCTGGTTCGGCTACAGTGTCCGGCTTATTGAGTCAACATGCTTGTGTGTGTGTGATGCAGGTTTTGCCTCCCCCCCGTCTCAAGTCCCGCTCTATCATTAGTCGGTTTTCTAGGGACGGCCCTCACGTAGCGTCCCGTTTTATGGAGTCGAGTCCCCCGAATGGAAACAGCCGGCACCATTTCCCCAAAGTTGCGATATTCATTCGCCGGCTAACCAAGACTCCATTCGTAGTCACTAAGCCGAAAGCTTGCCGCTTCTTCTTTGCCCCCTCCCTCCCCCCAGCCCTCAGCCAGCTAGCTGATGCCGTGCTAGCACCGGGTCAGCCGTCGCTTCGACGAAGCAAAAAATTGATGGTGCACAGGAGTTAGCCGATCTGCTGTGCGGCTGGCACGCTAGCCATTCAGGCGAGTTGACGGTCGCGATTAATCCTCCGTCGGGTACGGTAGTTTACCCATCCGAGGGACGGACTGGAGACGCGATGCTAGCTTGGCGAACGACGGGCCGCCAGCCAAAGGCAAGGAAAAAGCAATTTGGCATGCTAAACCTGATGCCCATGTCTGAGGGATACCGCGACCCAACAACCCATCATCTCGGACAAAAATCAGACCAAATCAGGCCAGTTATGCGGCTTATGCCCCGTCATACATATGTCGTGTGTCTTAGAATACAAGGTCCAACCAGACAAATTGATTCAGCTTTTGCAGCTGGTTAATAAACACCACCCCAGATCTCGCCGATCCCTTCGGACATGGGCCCCACTTCAAGGGACGCCTTAGCTGTGTGCCATTTGCGTTCAGGTCACCGATAGAGTAAAAGATCATCGGATCTGCCTTTCCCCATTACAGCTGGACCTTGAACACGGGCTGCCCATCAGGCCGACGACCAGGTATCGTGGCCCACCGAGCTGCGTAGTACATCCACCGTTCTGTCTCTCAATGGTCTGTGTTCTGAGACATGCGTGCGACCAATGTCGCCCAAAGGCTCCTAAGACAGCCACAGACTTTGGCCCCGCGCGAGATTAACCCGACCGGCTCTGTGTAATGCCTCTCTGGCTTATGGGATTGGCCAATTCTCATGGACGGGGTGAGACCGGAATGATGGGTACAGTTCGCTCATCACACCGTATGGCTCCACATCGCCGTAGAGTTGACATCAGTGCTTCATTATCCAGCCGTTCTTTCCTCCGCCTAGGAGACCAGCCTCGAGGATCTAAAAACGGGACAATGCCCGCTTCCGAGTATTCGGTATGTTAGATAAACTTTTGTCGAGAAGCCTGTGTGCTGCTGAGGTTGGAATTCATCTCGGTTGAGACCTGCAGGCGACGATCCCGCTCAATTCTGGTGTATTGTGATACATCTGCAACATTCTGCAGCCACGCGACCAATTGATTCGAAGAGGGTAGCCCTCAGCTTCTCGTCTTGCAGCCCGCACGGCCCGTGTCCTTCTGCCTGTTGTCGCAATGGATGCATCGCATCTCGCCCCGAACTCCGCACAGCATGTGCCCGTCAAAGACACAAAGGGGCCCTCGCCGCTCGAATTTTCCAGTCGGCCACCCACACCCATCATGGTACCCGCCAACCCAACTGTAGAGCCCGGCCGCAAGCCGAGGAAGCTGGTTCTCTGCTTCGACGGCACCGGCAACAAGTTCCACGGCGATGACAGCGACAGCAACATTCTCAAAATCTTTCGTATGCTAGATCGAACGGCTAGCGACCAGTACCATTACTATCAACGTAAGTGGCTGTCTCTCCGATGTGGCTTCATGCGTTGACCCATTCTGTAAGCTGGCATCGGCACCTACGTTGTTTCTGGCTCGCTCACACACTCCGGCATTCGCGCCAGGGTGAAATCATGGTACCAAAAAGCCAAGGACTCGGCCGTTGGCTCCTCTTTCGATCAGCACGTCGTTGGAGGCTATCGGTTCCTGATGCGATTTTACAACCCCGGCGATGAGATTTATATGTTTGGATTCAGTCGAGGCGCGTACATTGCGCGCTTCCTCGCCGAGATGCTCGATTACATCGGCCTTCTCTCGCACGGCAATGAAGAGATGGTCAAATTTGCCTGGAAAGCGTTCGCTGAGTGGCAGGCTCGGGAACAAGCATCGGGCTCTGGTGACGAGTTGGAGGCTCACCGCATCAAAAGGGAGGAAATGTTCCGGTTCATGAAGGGGTTTCGTGAGACCTTTTCGCGACCCGTTGGGCGCATTCGATTTCTGGGACTTTTCGACACTGTCAACTCGGTGCCCCGGTTTGAGGCGGCCTGGATGCAGCGCAGCAAATTCCCCTACACAGCTCGAAGTAGCGCTAGGGTCATCCGCCATGCTGTCAGCATTGATGAGCGACGTGCCAAGTTCCGACAGGACTTGATGTACCAGAACCACCCAGCAAGGGACCCCAAGCGCCATCGCCATTTCGGCGAGTTACTTGAAGATATTCGTGGTGGCATGGTCTTCAAGGAGGATGAAAATATGCAGGCACAAGACGAGAGAGGCCGGCGACGAAGCCACTTGCTACCAACCCAAAACGCACCACCATCTCAAGCATCCAATCAAGAGTATGGACCGTACCGGGCTCGATCCAAGTCGGCCCAAAGATCCCGATCACGACAGCGTGGGGATTGCGAAACGATGTCGAATATGTCTGGAATTCCAATCTCTGAGCTGGAAGATCCTGAGGAGGACGAGACTCAAGATATTGACGAGGTTTGGTTTTCCGGAGGGCATGCCGATGTTGGTGGTGGCTGGGAAATGCTCGAAGAGAGCAAGAGCGCAAGCCACATCCCCCTAGTATGGATGGTGAGGGAGGCCATCCGAGCCGGGCTCCCATTTGACGAGGAGAAAGTTGCAGAAATGGGATGTGCTGCTGCTGAGGAGTTCAACGATGCCAACGGTGGTGGCCAGGGCAATGGAAATCACATCAACGAGAAGGATATCCCAGATATCCGACTTACGAATGGTGGAGGGCCCAGCAGAACACCAACAATGCCAAGCTTCCGCTCAGACGAGAAGACAGAGTCGGGACACCCATCAGGAAGCTTCCACGATATTATGCACAGAGCTAGCAATGCCAAGATCCATGATTCGCTTGAATATGGCCAGGGTCTCGGTGCGATCGCCGTCACGGCCTGGAAGTTTATGGAATACCTCCCCTTCCGTCGAATGGATCTGCAGGCCGACGGATCGTGGAAGCCAATTCGATGGCCCCTCCCTTGTGGTGAGGTGCGAGACATCCCCAATGCCGTCCGTGTCCACGGCAGTGTCATCCGCCGCATGAACGCAGACGAGAACTACCGTCCAGGCAACCTCATCATCGGCGGTGGCGGACGAGGCGTCAGGAGGGCCGGCAAAGAACACGGCATTGGTGATTGGGTGTGCATTGAGAATGCAGGAGACCCAGTTGGTGAGATCTGGGTGAGGAAGAAGAAGGCGACGGACGAGCCTCTGCAACCTACGCTCTGAGTCTGAGCGTATTAACACGACTGTATTTCGTAAGCCGGAACTGGTAAATTGGGACTTTTGTTTTTGTGGCGACAGCTTTTTTGAAACTTGGTATATTATTATTATAGTCAGCTAAATTTGGTTAATGAATCATCCGCTCCACAGCACAAAAGAAAAAGTCGCTTCGTTTCTTGGACGTGAGAATCGGCCTTTGGTTGCAGTGATGATGTCGTCTGAGCGCTGCACTTTAAGGAGCAGCTAGGTCACGTGAAGCCGCGTGGCGACAAGTTGCAGGCAGGACACGACGCAACTACTAGTTATCAACTCCTTTCCCAGCGCATTGAGCCTCGTCAGACAGGCCTCCGACCAACTCCCTACACTCATTTCGGGATGTGCTGAACTTGAACATTTTTGACCAGCCCAGACCAGCCGCAGCGCCGGCCCCCACGCCCTCATCATGGCCATCGTCCTGTTCATGGGCCTCATCGAAAATGGCCTTCCCACCATTGTCACCCAGAACGCCAGAGTCATCATCTACACCATCCTCACCCTCACCTTCCTGACCCTGGTCAAGCTCTACACCTCCGGCCGCTCAAACCCCACCGAGCGCAACCTGCACGGCAAAGTCGTCATCCTCACCGGAGGCACGTCGGGCATCGGCGCCCAGGCGGCCCTGCAGCTCGCCTCGCGCGGTGCGCAGCTGGTCCTGCTCACCCAATTGCCCGCCACGGACCCCTTCCTCGTCGAGTACATCCAGGACCTGCGCGAGAAGACCAACAACCAGCTCATCTACGCCGAGCAGGTCGACCTCCGCAGCTTCCACAGCATCCGAACCTTTGCCACGAAATGGATCGACAACGCCCCTCCCCGCCGCCTGGACATGGTCGTCCTCTGCGCCTCGACACTCACGCCCCCCGGAGGCAAGAGGAAGGAGTCCGAAGAGGGAGTTGAGGAGACGTGGATGGTCAACTTCCTCGCCAACTTTCACCTCCTGGGCATCCTCAGCCCGGCCCTCCGAGTGCAGCCCATTGACCGAGACGTCCGGGTCATTATTGCGACATGCTCTTCGTACATTGGCTCGCCGTCGCTCAAGAAGGAAATGAACAAATCGACCTGGAGCCCAGGAAACGCCTACGCACGAAGCAAGCTGGCCTTGAATGTGTTTGGCCAGGCCTTCCAGAAGCACCTGGACGCCTACAAGCGACCCGACGGTGCCCCCATGAACACCCGTGTCATCTTTGTGGACCCCGGTCTGGCGCGCACACCGAGCACCCGCAGATGGCTTACTCGAGGATCCCTTTGGGGTCTTGCTCTGTACCTAATTGGATATGTGTTCCCGTGGTTCTTCCTCAAGTCTCCCCACATGGCTGCGCAGTCCATCCTCTATGCCGCCATGGAGGCTGGTCTTGGTCGTGGAGAGGGCGGAAAGCTGATCAAGGAGTGTATGCAAGTCGACTTTGCCCGTAGCGAAGTCAAGGATGAGGAGGTTGCCAAGAAACTCTGGGAAGAATCCGACGCCTTGATCGAGAAGGTGGAGCGGGCGCAGGCTAAAAAGAGAGGTGCCCAGAAGGCGCAGCAAGACGTCAAGGCTAAGGAGCAGAAGGAAAAGGAGCAAAAAGACGAGATTCAGAGCTTGGTGGACGCCATCAAGAAGGGCAAGGAACAGGAAAAGCAAAACGAGGCTGCCAAGGGCAAGAAGAAGAAGGGCAAGGCCAAATGAGTTTCAAGCCATGCGCCATGAAGTTATTATGAACTGTATAACTAGACTATAGACTCATAGACGAAAATAGTAAACCACGCCATGTATCATGAATGAATCGCTTCATCGTATATCCGTCCGGTTTACCGTATGCACCGCACCACACCTTGAAAACTCCGGTTTTTTTTTAAAGTCTATACCTGTATCAATCAATAGTTTGATGAGCCCATATTCGTATCCTGGAATTGGTAGGAAGAACTGTCTCCCTGGCTGCTACCGTAGCCACCCGACGGGTCGGGGAGGAAGTCGAAGGGCCCTGGCCCCATGAAGAGCATGTTGCCCATGGAAAGGTCAGGGTCAAACTCCATCGCCTTTGCCGCAGTCCAAGCGCTGGGGTCGTTGGGGTCAGTTGGCAACTGCATGTTGGGCATGAGCGTAGCTGTGGTCATGAAATCTGTGGGATTCATGGGCTCGCTGACAGCTTGATGGCTGCCAGGAGAGGAGCTGGAGGAAGAAAACATGTTCATGTCGGGAGAGTTGGCGTGCATTTGTGGATGTAATTGTTGCTGCGAAGCTTGGTTTAATGGTGGTTGTGAATGTTGTGGCTGTTGTGGATTTGGTTGTGAAGTGTGATGGCTGTACCATCGCTCAACCTGTCGTGCTCGTAGAGAGAGGTGGTAGAATGCATTTTTAGCTTTGGGGGTATCGGTGCTTTCATCATACTCTGACAGTCGTTCCAGGCGCAAGGTGATTTGCCGCAGGGTGTAGGTCAAATCAAGAATACGGCGGAGGTGACCCAACTCGAAATGTGCCGCCAAGAGATCCAGCCTCACCGCCAGGGATGCGCTGCTATACAGAGTGACCCAACTCATGTTGGGCATGTAGGCTTCCTCGCCGGGAGGAAGAAGAACCAGGACACTGATGAGAGACTTTGCAGCCGCAAGACTCTGCGACAACCAATCAAGAAGGCCAGATTGACTAGTTGCGCCTCGGACATTTTGGAAACCATTCGGACCCAGGGTGACACTATCCGGCAATGGTTGACAAATGAGTAGTTCTAGAACATGTAATTGCAATTGAATGGTTGCTATTCGGTATTAGAGTCTGTCATCAGCCTATGTAGGGACGTGTTGACTTACGACTTTCACTCAAGGCGAAAGGTATTGTTGACTTTGTTTCAAAGTACCTATCCTTGATCCGCTCCAGTTCTGTGCTAAGGTGGAGAGATGACAACGACGTGGAAACTGCATCGTCAAGCTCTTCCATAAGCCGCTGCAAGTATATAATGTATGGGAGATATTTATCCGTGGGGGCACCTCCGTAGACGGTCAGTTTACGGGAGCAGTCCAGGATATACGGGGTGTAGTTGAGAAAGCGAGCTTTTTGCATCAGAACCGAAGCACTAAAGTCCAATCAACTTGAGTACCATTGTTAACAGCTGCATGCATCATACCTTGAGGTCAAGTAGTAAGTTCCGGCCAAGGCTCTCATTTCATCCGGTGTCAGCTTCGGGCCGCCATTATTGACAAGCTCCTCGTTTAGACTCCATAGAATGGCAATTCGTGGCCTGTCAAGTCTTTGGTCCGCCACAATACTGGCTGCGATGGCTAGATGTTGGGAAAATCTCAATGGCCGAGGTTGGAAGTGTGCCCTTGATTCTTATTAGCTGACATATATGGTGGATTGGGGGCCGGCGATCTGGCCATACCAAGCTAGGCCAACAAGCATGCATTGTAATAGGTCTAAAGAAGTGAACCAACCCTTCTTTGCCAAGAGTCGAAGAGCAATCATTTCATTATAGAGAGTCCCTATAGCCTTTTGTAGGGTCGGATTTGAGCTAGATGCCACACACATGACAGCAACGCAGAGACAGGGCTTGTCCCGCTCGAGGTCTTGGATAGTCATTGAGTCTGGGATAAGAACAAAAGGAAACTGGGGAACCATTTTGGTTCTGAACCGATCTAGAAACTCTTGACCCTTGTCATAGCTCAACAGACCGCGGGTGAAGGGACTGTAAGTGGTTGGGTGAGTGTTGTCGATCTGCGACTGCTGAGCCGAGGACGAGCTGGATGAGACGGAGGCATTTTCAGAGCTTAGGTGGGCAGGTCCAGACGTCGTCGAGGGCGAACCTCTGGAGAGGGGAGATGGGCCTGCCTCGAGCTTCTCGTTGCGTCTACTGTGGCGGTCAGCTGTGACTGGGCTGCGTCATGGGAGGATGGGTCTCAGTCTCACGCAGCAGTCGCCGAAACCCCACCAGCGGCAACGGCACTAGACGACGACGCTGACACGGAAACGGGAACAGTAACGGGAACAGTGCGGTTGGCTTTGCGGCGTCGCGACGGGGCAAAGACGCAGGGTTTCCCCAGACGCAGGCATCTGTCGCACAAGCCCGAGTCCTGCGTCTTCTCACATCGGATCTTGGCGTGGAAGCATGTCTGGCACGTCTTGAGCAAGGCCACGGGAGCCTCGGACATGGCGCGCGGCAGGGGCTCCGGCAATCACGGCGGCGACGGGGACTGGCGCGGCTGCCAATGTGGCGCGGGAGGGCATTGGGAGGTTGTGACGAGGGCAACGGGGCAGTTATGTCTCTGCAATAGTTGGGATCCAAGGCGGCCTTGGGTGGGAGAGCACAGCACGTGACCTATTGGTATTTCTGGGCGGACGAGGTCGAAGGAATACGGGGGAAGATGGATTGAATGGGCTCTTTTGGCTCTATTGTCCGTCTGGAGGC
>NAGG01000910.1:0-16064 GCA_003031705.1 Calonectria naviculata | reverse complement strand
TAACAGAGCAGCCTCAACCAGGGCTCTGTGCTGGAAGAGGATAGGATATTGACTCGCTGGCGCAGGATAGGCGATAGGAGGGGCAGAATGCCAATGGCCGGCTGAGTCGAGATGGCGGCGGCGGGGAGGGCGGGGAGGAAAGGAGCGAGAAGCTCGCCTGGGTTCGGGGGTTGGATCTGGGCGGTCATGATGGTCGCTCTCAGGTCTCGTCCCAAGTTGGGGTTTTGGGTGAAGGTAGGTTGTGGCGATGGGAAGTTGAGATTGCTTTCACGTGCGCCGAGGTGGGTTTTGTCGGCTGGCGGACAGGGGAGGGTTGTCGCCTAGGACAGTTGGTGTCTGCTGACTAGGTTGGAGGACGTCGGAGGCGTAAGTATGCCAGTGGGTTTGGAAATAAGGACGAAGAAGAAGAGGAGGAGTAGGAAGGATGAGGAGGATGGGTAGTCGGCTAAGCATTGGGGGGTTTAAAAGAGATGAGGGTACCGGGGGCAGAAATATGTCCGGAGGAGTGGAAGGATAGACAGACAGCGGCAGGTCCCTCCGTCAAGTGACGCGCCGCCGGTGTGCGGCCCCTCCCAGATTCGACCCTCTCGAGCGAAGCTGGGCCGCCGCCTTTGCTGCCGTAGCCGTTGCTGCTGCCGTTGATTAGTTAATAGTGAGGTAGGGGGAACGCCGCTTCCGCTTCCGCCTTGCCAGGGTGTGGGTGAAAGTGTGCGCCGAGCATGCACCGTTCCTCCAGTGTCATGGCAGCCGATGAGATACCGAACTGGCACCTGGCCAATGGCGCTGCTCCGGAATAGACATGACTGCCGTCATGCGTAGCCACCAGGGCCCTTCAGTGGCCGCTCACTTGAACGTTCAGTGGCCCGGACGCCCACCTTTACCGGGCGTGCAGAGTCGGGGCAATGGAAGCTAACGTGCTGTGAGACGCTGCTGTGGGGAAGCCACTGATGCCCCACGGCGCGATCCGCTGACTCGGTACGTACATGACCGACCAGGTGCCGAAAAGGTGTCTGGTTGTTGGTCATTAACCTGCTAAAGCGCTGCGCTGTGCTGTTCGCGTGCAGAGAGGCGTCATGGCCCTTTGCCTTGGTCTCGTGACGATGCAATGGAATGTGCCTGGCTGCCGCACCGCGAACAACGAACCCATGCCCTGGGCTCGTGGGATTCACAGTCACTGCAATCCTGTCATGCAAGGGGTCGTCGATGCTGTGTGCCGTCCGGCTACTAGTGCTATCACCATTAGACTTATCCTGACGCGTGCTCTCAGACTCCTTCCTGGTTGGATTAGTTTTCCCTATCATGCCGCGGTGCTCCCTGGTTCGCTCTCGCACTCTCCGACAACTGGAAATAGGGCCACCTTGCTCGGAGGTTTGGCCCCCTGCATTCGCGGCTGTGCAACGCTCAATTGCTCCGGCCCCCGTCTTACTCGGAACGTTTCCGTTTGCCTATGGTTCCATATGGATGTACCTCCGAGAACCAACTTGACGCAGACGGCCGTATACAACAACCCAATGCGCCGTTCCCAGCAATATCGAGCACTACTTAAAGTTTTGTCGTCAGTGACTTCATTCCTGTTTTCTCCTCCATGGGGCGTCAATTCTGACATGTCATGGCCCCCCAAAATTGACTTTCGAGTTGAGTAACCGTGACCCCTAATTTCTAAACGGAGCGGTGGGGGATAATCGTACAAGCAACAAGATTCCGTTTTACTATCTCCTGTTCTCATGCATTTTCTAGTGATCAGTGGCACGATAATTTGCCGTCCGATGGGATTCAAAGGGCTATGGGACTTGTGTTACTGGACTGGCCCCTGGGCGAGTACGTGGTGGGTTATCATCTTTCCGCAGCCGTAAAAAAAAAAACCATGCCAAATGATGTTACGTTGTTTCGCGACCCGCTTCGAGCATTGAAAATAAAGATTAGTCGACTTCGTAAGCGTCTTCAAAGGCCTAGTTTTTCTTCCATGGCTAGTCCATTTCTTTCTTTTGAGGACAGGGTCCTGGGCCCTTCATGCTGCCGACGCCAACGTAAGGGGCAAACCAACCAATTGAGGGGGAGGTGCCTAGTTAGGAAGTGCCACTTCGAAACCGAACCCATAATGTGGTCCAACTTCCAGATCTCCCCCGTCCCCCCGTAGATCCATCTGATCTCGGATACTGTACCATTCAAATCGCTGCCCAATCGAGATTACAAAAAACACTACGCAACGATTTTTCCCTGGCGCTATTTTTAATGGTTTGTTGTGATCCTGTCATGATGCTGGCCCCAACCATCCATTCCTCATCCATCTTCTGCTCTCAACCCCCAATCAACCATCCAGTACTTTGGGGGTATCTTATCTCCACCTATTTCGGCTTTCAATGGCCGGCACCATCCGCCACAACCCGCTTCTATCCATGGCGTCACTAGTCCGTTGGCGACCAAAGAAAAAAGCTTACGGATGACGCCCATTAATTTTTCCCATCCAATGTGAAGTTGTGCATTCCCCAACGACAACAACGTCAACGCCAACCGCACGCGACATAGACATTGACTCACTCTCTCATCCGTGAGACCTCGTATCATCTTATTCTACACATTCATTGCCGCTTACGCCCCTATTACTCGATTTGAAAATCTGCAATCTTGCCACAACTCTCGCCCGGGCCCCTCGGTACTCATCCTCCGGCGCGTTTCAACTTCGCCATCACAATCCTCCGCCGAATCTCGGCGCTCGACAACGTCGCCTTAACGACTAGAGTTGCCAAAGCCCCGTCGAATCTGCCATCGCGTCTCGAGTCTAAAATACGGGCGCTCCAAAAATAAAGACAAAAAAACCTAAACGGCCCCCGGCGCCCGAGAGTTGATCTGTGATTTCACGCTACGGTCCAAGGCTGCATGCATGTCGCCCAGAGAAGGAGGTCGCCTCAAAGATGAGGTTTGTCGTTCGCTATCCCATCATGTTTGATTAAATCCATATTCTGACGGTTGTGATAATACAGGGCTCTAAGCTGCAAGTGGTATCAGCTGGCGCCATAGCGGGCCTGGTTGCTCGGTACACCCCCAAAACCACTGGTGATTATCATCGCCGCGTTGAGCCTCGACACTAATCAGTTATCGTGTACAGCTTCGTCATTGCGCCTCTCGATGTCGTCAAGATTCGTCTGCAACTTCAACCGCACTCTCTCTCCGACCCCCTCCTCTCTTTGCGCACTGCGCCTGCATACCGCGGCACCGTCTCAACGCTCCGTCACATCCTCAAACATGAAGGATTTACGGCCCTCTGGAAGGGCAACGTCCCTGCCGAATTGATGTATGTGTGTTATTCTGCCATTCAATTCACTGCCTACCGCTCGACCACCCTCTTCCTCCAAACCGCCTTTCCCACTCGATTGCCCGATGCCGCGGAGAGCTTTATTGCGGGCGCTACGTCTGGCGCCGCTGCAACAGGGCTCACGTATCCTCTCGACCTCTTGCGCACACGATTTGCCGCTCAGGGTCGTCATCGCATATACTCGTCATTGCGGAGTGCCATCTGGGATATTAAGCGCGACGAGGGTTGGCGGGGATTCTTCCGTGGCATTGGTCCTGGCCTTGGCCAGATTGTCCCTTTCATGGGCCTCTTTTTTGTCACATACGAGTCACTTCGTGCAACTCTCGATGGCTTTCATATGCCCTGGGGTAGCGGGGAGGCTACCGCGGGCATGCTCGCCAGTATTCTCTCCAAAACAGCCGTGTTTCCCCTGGACCTAGTACGAAAACGTATCCAGGTTCAAGGCCCAACTTTGAGTAAATATGCATATAACGATATCCCAGAGTACTCTACAGCCCGGGGGGCTATTCGAACTATTCTTCGCACGGAAGGTATTAGGGGTTTGTACAAGGGCCTTCCAATTAGCCTGATCAAGGCTGCGCCGGCGAGCGCTGTAACATTATGGACTTATGAGCAGAGTATGAAAATCATGCTCAATTTTAATTCGGAGAGGGATTCTGTACTCAGTGATGAACTATAGATGAAAAGAATAATATTTCTAATAGAGCAATCGCCACACCAATCTATAACGACCTCGGGGCATTGTACACACGTGAGATGGCTCTTCTATGCTTCTATTTTGACGTTTTCAGTTTTACTTTCCGAGGGCCTTATTGGCTTCGTCTGCCCTCTCGATGCAGTCTTCAATGACTTGCCAGAACTTTGGAATGTCCACCCCACGTGGGATCCTGACACCCTCTGAGCCAGGTGGCAGGGCCTTGGCGATAGTTCGACCAGTCTGTTTGCCGGCCTTGGCTTCCTCGAACGTACCTTCTGTCAGGACCGTCACTTCAAAGCGCTCGTTATGCTTGGGAGCCTGGCTTCGACTTTCGTCCCACTCGAAAAAGGGAATCTCGTTCTCCGTGCCAATCAAGACAGCGGCGACAGCGAGAGGGTCGTGTAGTGGGGGTCCCGCGGTGATGCCAAAGGTATCTCTGGGATAGGCATATTAGTGGTGATAAGCAAGAGGTTTCGGGGTCTGCGGGCTTACGCGTAGGTTTTGGCAAAAAAGTACAACAGCTCAACGAGCATGGTTCTTAGAGTCGTCTTCCCAGGACCGGTCTTTTCGCCATCACGCCCGTACAGGAGCATCTCTCTCACATCTGGAGTCGCCAGCACCTGGTGGCTGAGATCAAGCGGTACAACAGTTGTCTTGGCGGCAATGGCTTCATTATGGAAGACAGTGGCTGCGGCCTCGGGGTCCACGAGGATGTTAAACTCGGCCCATGGAGTGTAGTTGCCAATTCTCTCGTGTCCATCCACCATGCCTAGCGGCGCATCACTGAAGTTGTCGCCAAAGGAGCCACCCATGAGACTCAGGCCCTTGATGTGAGAAATGAGCTCTGGGTAAGTGCGAAACAAAGCACCAACGTTGGTCAGGGCACCAGTTGCAACGATCCAGGCAGTACCGGGTTCCTGGGCCCGAATGGCCTCAGCCATTGCCTCAACACCACCTACTGGGGATGGCTTGGATAGGGGCTGAGGGAGGAGATCAGTGCCATCAAGGCCAGAGTCTCCGTGAATGTCCGTCGGTGCGTGGATAGCTGGACGCTCAAGGGCCTTGGACAGACCAATGTGCAGAGGTATCTCATTGTGCTTGCCGATAGCAGTGAGGAGAGACAGGGCATTGTGGGTCGTGTTTCTTTAGATAGGTTAGCTAAGATCTGGGCCGATTGGACTGAAAAGAAACCAGAAGACGTCGTACTCAAGAGGGGCATTGCCAAAGATGGTCGAGATACCGAGCAGCTTGATATTGGGATGATAGGCAGCGAGGAGAATGGCGAAGGCGTCCTAATGGATGAATGTAAGTGCGATGCTGGGAAAATTGAGGTCACGAGAGGAACTAAGTGGGTATATAGATGCGTGCATCTGCTCGACTTTGCGCATTGCATCGCCGCCATGACGGTCTCAGTCGGGATGCAGCGCCCATTCATCTGATTCGAGAGACATGCCAAGTGGGGAGTTGGAACGTACATCGTGGCCAGGATCGCAATCCAACCAGACAGGAATTTGAGACGACATGTTTGCCAGCGGTTGGAGGGGTAAAAATGCACGTATAATAGGGCCAGAATAGGTCTCGGTGTCACGAAAGAGAGGACAGGTGGGCAGGAATATCTGATACGGGGTTTGACGAAGGATGGAATCCAACTGCGTGTTATTGGAGGGGGAGGGGCTAGGCTCTACCGTGGAGAAATATGGAGGGGCACTGCTGTGGTGGGGTGGCTGGTTCCTAGCTGCCGCTAAAGACAGGACCACTTTTGTCCACTAGTGACGGAGTGTGATGTCGCCTATTGTCGTTGTCCAAGTAGTCAAAACGGCTCGGGTTGTTGATCCTTTACGTATGGAACAGCGCCATATTTGGAAAAAAATCCGGGCAATCGGGTGCGGTGCTCGCTGATTGCAGGCTTGATTGCAGACCCGGCACTCGATCCTAACCAAAACGCCGACACTTCTCGCTCCTATGACATGCTTCAAGTACACCCAACCATCTGGCCGCTCTCATGATTTTTTCCGCTGTTCCATCACCCGTAACACGTCTGCGGCGCTATTAACGTCACCCTTGCGTTTCTTTGGTCCTCGTTTCCGTTTTGATTGGCCACCTCTCGATTGGCCATCGTCCCCATCCTCACCCCAAGTAGAAAGCTTGACCTTGCTATCATCAAAGTCTTCTTCATCCCCGTATCGGCTCGTGCCAAAACCCATGTCAAGATCCTCATCATCCCGGTCGGCCATCTGAAGCATCTTCTTCCGCCGCTCTTCTGCGGCTTTCTTCTGTGCCGCTGTATCTGAGTCCTCGTCTCCATCTTCGTCATCCGAGCCCTTACCCTTACCAATCGGATTCAAGGCTGCAGCTCGTTTGATAGCAGCCATAATAGCAGGGTCAGACATTGATGGCGCTTCTGTCTTTTCTTCCGATATTAGGCCTGTCTTGGAACCCTTAAAGTAGTTGTGGGAGGCTTGAGGTTTGGGTGGCGGCGGCATAGACGTATCCTTCAAGTCACCATCCTCCTCATTCTTGTGGGGTGTTCCATCTTTCTTGGCGTCGTCTTCGCCCTCAGAGTCGGAATCGGAATCGTCCATGCCGGCAAGTGGATCGTAATCGTCGCCAACGCCCTCGAAAATGTCCATGTCTTCGTCTTCTTCCACATCGGGCTCTTCCTTGTTGCGGTACTGTTCGGGAACCTCCATTCCCAGTGGCTTCGCATCCTTGTCGGGCATCAAGAGACCATTATGGGCAGCTTCTTCCTCTTTCTCGGCGCTAGGTTGGATTTTTCTTACTTTCCTCTTCTCGTGTCCGTCTTCATCCACAATAATCAATACTTCTCGCCCTTTACTGTCTCGCTCAATTCGTGATCCCGGCATCTGTTTTGCCCCGATCTTCTTGAAACGGTCCCCCAACGCCGATTCCTTCTCCGCTTTTGCCGTCTGTCTTGACGCCTTGAGGTCGGCTAGAATCTGGTCTCGTGTGCGCTTCTTCCCTGGGGCGAGAGATACGGTCGACAACTGGCCCTTTTTCTTTTCCTTTTGCTTAACAATAGCCTGAACCTCCAGATCCTCAAGCTGGTCGAGCTCACCGTCCACGTCGATCTCCTTCTCGTCCTCTGCTTCTTTTTCTGTCTCGTCGTTTCCATAGACGTCCTCCCCTTGTTTAATTCTTGCTAGGAGCTTGAAGTCGAGGCCTTTAACTAAGTGTGTGCTACTCAAGTCGCCGCCGGCAATTTCGAATCGACGTTTCTCGAATGTTTCCTGATCGATTTCTTCATCCTTGAGGGCTTGTTCAAGATCTTTGAGCTTTTGTGCGCGCTCATCGTCCGCGTCATCATCGCGCTCCTTTGCCCGATCGACGTACCCTGAGGCTAACTTGACACCTCTGGGATCAAAGGACTTGAACTTTTTGGTTTGTCGCGTTGAACTGTTTCGCTCCGCTAGTTGTCGCGCAAAGTTAACCTGGGCGCCTCCTAGTGACCGTCTATAAATTGACAGTTAGCATCGTGAGAAGAAAGCATGAACCACTCTACCCAAACCGTCGGCACTACTCACGGTGTCATTGGGATGTTTGCTCGTTGTCGCGAACCGAGAGTACTGCCCTTGATGGGGGCGGCCGACCCCGACGATGTGCCATCCTTATCGCTTGATTTCTTCGCCGCATCAGCAAGCAAAAGCTTGCGAAACTGCTCGTTATTCATGTTGACAATGAAGGCTTCACTCAAGAAGAGGAAATTCCCAAATGACGAAATCAACAGGTCAGCCTCGCCTACTGAGGCTAGAAGGTGTGGCGCATGCTTCCGGAAGTCACGGGTTAACGTGTGTAGGGCGCGCTCCACTTTACGCGTTTGACAGCAGATGCCTCAGTGTTCTTGACGACCATCCAGCAAACGACAACATAAGGGGTTTCTATTATATATTTTATTGATAAACTATGAGGCCCTTGCGAATTCTGGTATAAGGATTTTTCTTGGAGATTTTATTTGGACCGCAGACCTTTGTGTCGCTAGGAACACGGACGACACGCTTCACCCTATCTCCTTGTCGTGATTCCCAATCACCGGTTCACGTCGGATCACCGCAATATGGGAAGCGTACTTGAAAAGAATTCCTCGGAAGTGAGGAAACGAATCCTGGCTCACAAGTTTGATAACGAGGAAGGGGAAGAATATGAACAAAGCGAATTCAATGGATTCGGTGATTATTTCAGACGAAAGAAGATCAAGCTTCAAAATCTCGATGCCGAGATACGTGCTTCGTCTGATAAACCCCAGATATTCAAGGGTATAGTTGCCCATGTTACTGGGTACACACAGCCACCTCTTCACATGTACGGTATGCCACTGACTACTGCCCTGATTCGCATTCTGACCGATATCCAGACTACACCGCGAGATTGTGCAGCATGGCGGTGGTTTTCTCCAGTATTTGGATTCCAAGACTATGGCCACGCACATCATTGCCTCGACGCTGCCGCCTAAAAAGTCGGTTGATTTTAGCAGGTACAGAGTTGTCAAACCTGCGTGGATTATGGAATCAATCAATGCCGGGAAACTACTTCCATGGTCAAACTATCGGGTTATTGATGAAGGTCCTGGGCAGAAAGTCCTCAAATTCGAGAGTGGCAAAGGATTGACACAGTCAACTCCACAAAGTAAGCAAGGTTATCGGGAGCAGACGGATTATGGAAATGAACTCAGAGCTACATATCGCCATGGCCAATCCATAGGCGAACCTGTCGAAAAGGTAGGAACTCCGGCTCGAAAACATGCTCCTGATTCGCCAATTACCCCAAACACAGACGATACCGGAAACCCTTTGGTCGAAGCAGCGCCAGCCCCCAACATTGAAACATCCAATGAAGCATCAGTACTGGCCTTGCCGGACTTGCACTCTGAAGCTGGGCCTGTCCAAGCTGAAGAAACAAAGGCCTCTGGAGCCTCCAAGGCTATGACATCTGAGGAACACAACGCATGGCTATTATCAGACCCTCGTTTGAGGAAGTCGTCAACCGCAAACCCGGATTTTTTGAAGCAGTACTACTCAGAAAGCCGACTGCATCATCTATCAACATGGAAATCAGAGCTAAAGTCCAAAATGCAACGATTAGCGGCAGAAAGGGGACCCAAGGAGCAGAAGTCGAGGCGACGACCGGGCGCCAGGCGCTACATTCTGCATGTCGATTTCGACAGCTTTTTTTGTGCCGTCTCTCTCAAACGTCACCCTGAATACGCAGATAAGCCGGCAGTCGTGGCCCACAGCACTGGGTCAGGATCCGAAATAGCCAGTTGCAACTATCCTGCTCGTGAATATGGCATCAAAAACGGTATGTGGATGAAACGAGCTCTCGAACTCTATCCGGAGGTCAAGGTCCTCCCTTATGACTTTCCTGCATACGAAGATGCAAGTCAACTATTTTACGAATCCATTTTAGATATTGGTGGTATCGTACAGAGCGTCAGTGTTGATGAGGCGCTCATTGACGTTTCATCCATCGTTTTAACCAATACTGGCTCCCAAGGAACCGACATGGAAGATGGGAGCATTGAAAAAGAACAAAATTGGGCAGATGAAATTGCAAAATCACTACGTCAAACTATCAAAACAAAAACAGGATGTAATGTGTCCGTCGGAATTGGTGCAAACATCTTGCAAGCCAAGGTTGCGCTGAGGAAAGCAAAACCGGCTGGGCAATACCAACTCAAACCGAACGAAGTCCTAGATATGATTGGGGAGCTCAAAGTTGAGCAGCTTCCAGGAGTTGCCCGTAGCATCAGTGGAAAACTTGAAGACGTTGGCATTACGACCGTCAACGATATACGGGATTTTTCAAAAGAGCGACTCTTGTCAACCTTAGGCCCAAAGACCAGCGAAAAGCTTCGAGACTATGCTAGAGGCATTGATCGAACTGAAGTTGGCGAGCAACCACCTCGAAAATCGGTATCTGCGGAAGTCAATTGGGGCATTCGTTTCATCAATCAACCCGAGGCAGAAGAATTCCTCTATAACCTGAGCAAAGAGCTTGAGAGACGACTTCTCAATGAACAAGTGAAAGGAAAGCAACTGACCATGAAGATAATGAGAAGGGCTATGGATGCACCTCTTGACCCAGCAAAACATCTTGGCCACGGAAAATGCGATGCATTCAACAAAAGCGTGGCATTCGGTGTCGCTACCCACGATTACCAAACAATTGGAAGAGAAGCGGTATCGATCTTGCGTTCATTCAAGTTCAGCCCAGGTGATCTTCGAGGTTTAGGGGTCCAGATGACGAAACTTGAACCCATCAAGACCAATACTTCTGCGCCGGAGGGTAGCCAACGAAAGCTCGCATTCCCTGCATTTCTCAAGGCGTCACCTGCACGCAACACGTCTAAAACAGAGCAGGCCGATAATATCGGAGGGGTGAGGAACCCAAAAAGCACGCCAGGCAAGGAAATCGACCAGGATCCCATCACAGACGGCCCTCTAACACCGCCAAAACCCAAATTCCATCCTGCCTTTGCAATCTCAAAAGCTAGCCATGACGACACGAAGGCCAAAGCACCACTTAATATCTCCGGAACCCAATTTATTATTCCTAGCAATCCAGACCCGGCTATTCTAGCGGAGCTCCCTAGTGATATTCGGAGCAAACTTATGGCTCAGAAGCCAAAATCAGCCAAAACTAACGCCGATTCTCTGTTTATGAAGTCAAGATCTGAGAGTCCAATGCCTGGAGACGGGCTACCGACCCAAGTTGACCCCGAAGTGTTTAACGCATTACCTGATGAAATGAAGGCTGAGATCCTAGCAGCATACGGTCGAAACTCGGCGCAGACGACACCACAAACCTCACCCCGAAAAAACCGGTCTAGTCAGCCCAAGAAACCCACGACGCCCACAAAACGTGGTGCCGTGAAGGACATTCTTGAAAAGGTGCAGCGGCAAAAGGATGCACAATCTGGTCCTTTGCAAGCAATTCTCCGGGCTACGGAAAGCAACAAAAGGGTTAAACGCGTCGAGGAGCTTGATCCTGATTTTCTTTCAGAGCTACCAGAAGACATGCGAAGGGAGGTCGTGGCCGATCATCGACAGCGGCAGCTAGCACAACAAGCAGAGCTTGAGGCCCCGATACAAAAACATAAGCCAACTCCCGATCCCGACAGTGTTCTAGAAGATGGACAACCCAAAATACCGTTTAAACCGCTGCCACCAAAAATTGTATTTCCTGGGTCAGGGGTAACATCAACACAGGAGCTGAAAGACATGCTGGAAGCCTGGCATTCGGGAACCGTGATGGATGGACCGCACCGCAGAGATGTGGAAGTATTGGAAAAATTCCTGGTGCGGGTAATTCGAGAGGAACGAAACTTGGAAAAGGTTACAAAGTTGATTAAATGGTTGGAATTGCTAGTAGAACAGGGCGGGAGAAGTGGCAAGGGTTTAGTGTCTTGGAGAGAGTCGGTTACGAGTGTAAAGGAAAAGGCGCAAAAGGCTGTCAGACAGAGAGGATTGGCGCCGTTAAAAATTTGAACTGGGACAAGGAGGGATAAGCTTGATGGTTTGATTATGAATTGAGATACCCTTTAATATTTATGGATAATATACTAGCACCAGCCAGGGTTGTGATTTAAACCCTTGTACATGGGCGCAGTAAGATGCCGTGAGGGCTGTGATAGCTCCAGCGCTTTGGCCTGGTCTCGGAACTACGAGACAAATGTCAAGAATGGATCAACTCTTTCATGGAGATAATTCAATTCGTAAACGCGATGTTTCCAGGGAAGTCGCCTTTTAGGCCCGAGAATGGAACTGGGATGACGTTTTCATCATGGTCCGTGAGACCTGATTCACTCAGTTGTGAGAGACGAGCCGGTATCTGCCAATAGCGCCTAGAATCGGGTTTGTGGATACTGTAGATAAGAATGGTGAAGCACTGACCAGTTCCTAAACGATTCGTGGCAGGTACTCGAGATATCACCAGTTAGCCAACCCCGGCTTACGCGTTTAGTTTTCTGAGCCCGCAACGCTGCAGACTTCAGGGACCCTTGTCTCCCTTTGTGTGTGCATCATGCCATGTGCCATATTAGCTCCGCTTCTAGAAGCACTGAGCTCCCTCCTTCAACAAGTCAATTCGTTCCGAAAAGGTGCATATTGTCTTGGGCGGGCCGAATCGGGATTAGCGCCCACTCAAGTTCCCCACATTGTCAGTTTCTGACCTTTCCCCAGCCTACCACCAATCTGGCAGGTAACTTGCCAATTGCCCTCCTCGGGTCTGCCTTCCGCCGGTCACTGTCGCCTGCTCCTCCAACCTCTTGCGGCACGCTACTCCATCTCCTCCTCGTTCTTCTCTTGGCTTCCTTTCCCTCCCACCCGCGCATTTCTTCACCGCAGGCTTTTGCCTAAAAAGCCTCGAGTTTTCTTCTCCGGCTCTCGCTGTTGCGCTCCGTCTGCGACATCCCTCAAGCCGTACCTCTCTTCTCCTCATCCTGCCACAGGCGCAAACGGCAAATCTCAGCCTTGTCCGCCCACGACTTGCCAAAATGAGTTCATTCATCGACTGGTCCAAGAACACCAAGTCCAAGAACTACTATGGAACCAGTTCATTTGCGACCTTTATGATCATTGCCCGTAGGTTTTGAACCCCTCAATGCATCGCTCTCCGCCTGCGACGTTTCCCGCTAACCCGCCCCCGCAGCTGTCTGCTTCTTTCTCGGTGTCCTATTTGCGTCGTTCCCCTATGACTTCCCCCTCCTCTGGACCAAGGCGCCCATTACCGATGACTTCCTCAACCACCTCGAAACTCATCTGAAGTTTGTCTACCACTCGCCGCCCCTCATCAGTCGTATGCTCCACATCATCATCTCCATTGGTTTCCTCGGCTTCTTCATCAAGCTCTTCCGCCCCAGCGAGGCCAACTTCCTCTTCGACGGCGCGTCCCTGATTCTCTACATTATCGGATTTGGCGTCTACGTTGCCAACATTATCAAGGCCCTCCGCACTGTGAGCGCCGACATCTGGGCCGATGATGAGTTTGGTGGTAAGACACATGATGGTGAAGATGGCGAGCTGATTCTCGGCCGCGAGGACACTCTCAAGGTTCTTTCTGCCAGTAACACCATTTTGGCTCTCGTTCTCGTCGGTATCCTGGTTCTCCAGGCTGGCCAGTGGTATGCTGAGAAGAAGGAAGCCGACGAAGTCGCCGCTGCCGAAAAGAAGGCTGCTAGTGAGAAGAAAGAGGGCTCTCCCAGCAAGGCCGCCACAAAGAAGAAGCAGTAGATGGCCATGTTTTGGTGCCTGGGGACTTTGGGAATAAGGATATCAGAGAGGGTCAGGGCCTCGCCCATACGTCATCTTTGACTAAGTAGTGTCATGTTCTACTGCTATGTCGATGTACCTAATTTTGGATACCAATACATCCCTGCAATTTATTTCTTCATAATTCCCCATGCTCGTACATCTACCTACCCGGGTCTCTTTAGTTGTGCTCGTTGCGTTACGTAAAATTGGGTTGGTTTGTTGTCCTAACAGCGTATTGAGAAATAATCCGTATAAGCAAGCAACATGACATTAACCCAAAGCCTGATGTTCGTAAGTTCCCATGTCTTGCAACGCCGTCTATCTAATAAATAATTGGCTTATCCCAGAACAAAATCTAGCAACCAGTATGTGGATTTGCCTATACAGACATTTTCATGGCAATCGTCTTGTGGGGGTCATAACCCTTGATGGTAAAATCCTCAACCTTCCACCCATCGATACTGCCTCCCTTCTCGCGCGCGATTTCCAGTTCTGGAAATTGACGGGGCTCACGCTCCAATTGGATGCCGAGAGCATCGACATGGTCGAGATAGACGTGAGCATCACCCATGACATGTGTCAGGCTTCCCGGCACCAGCTCGCAGACATGGGCGATCATATGTGTAAGCAGTGCGTAGCTAGCAATGTTGAACGGGACGCCGAGGCCCATGTCACAGGATCGTTGGTAGAGCTGGCAGTGCAGGTGGCCTTGGGGCTTTGGTTCGCCCTCACCCTCCAGCTGACCCTTTTGGCGCGGGTACGAAACATAAAACTGCGCGAACATGTGGCATGGGGGTAGGACCATCTTGCGAAGATCGGCAGGGTTCCACGCAGTCAGGATAAGGCGGCGGTCATGAGGGTTCGTACGAAGCTTGTGAATAAGCTCGGCAAGCTGATCGACTCCCTGGCCGGTATAATCAGTCTTGTAGTCGACATACTCGGCGCCGAAGTGTCGCCATTGGAAGCCATAAACAGGGCCGAGGTCGCCTTCCTCACGGAGGGTCAAGCCCAGGTTGTCGAGGAATTCACGGGAGCCATTTCCATCCCAAATCTTGATACCAGCCTCGCTAAGAGCCTTGGATGATGTGTTGCCCTCGATGAACCAGAGTAATTCCGCGATAACTGCCCGGGTAAAGACCCGTTTCGTAGTGAGGAGTGGCAGGACGGGTGTGCCGTTTTTATTGAGTGCGAATTTCAATGGTCGTGGAGCAAAAATACTCAAGGTTCCAGTTCCGGTACTAGTAACAAGGGGGTCAGCAGGTTTATCGGCCTTGTGATTGATTATCGTTTGGAGGGGCACTCACCGATCTGGGCGACGCTCACCGCTGTCAATGATTTCACGGACGAGATCCAGGTATTGGTGCTCCTCGGGGTTGACAGAGGAAGCAGAGCCACTAGAGGGCTGGTTGCTGGAATTGGTTTGTGAAATCGTCATCGTGGGAGCGATGCAAGCCTAATGCAATGTTTCAATACGGAAGATGTGAATACGGCAGAGCTTAATTGATTTGAGCAGCCCGACGCGTTTTGGCGCGGCTGGACGCGATGGCTCCCCACTCTCTCAGATGAATGTGGGGGGGGGATTTGGTGAGCGAGACCGGTCAATCTTTTTACCGTGGCCGGCCTCCCACTGACTTTCACTTCCTGGTTCTTTTTACGAACCATTCTCTGGCATCCCGCTTGGCTTTCGACTAAATCCCACGTAACCCACGCAAACCCACGGCAGCTTCCGTCTATTGCCCCGAATTTGTTCTTTAAATGGTATAGTCCCGGCAGCCTTTCCCAAGATCCAATATTCCTCCCGCTCGCACGGAATTCGCGCAAACCAACAAGGCATGAAATTACCGATCACGGCATAGTTATGCAGTGACCCTGGGCCGAGGATGCAGGAGACGTAACAGCCTCGGATATGGTTCCGAAACCACCTCATTGTCCAACGTGATGGCGTATACGAGATGGATTGGTGGTTCCCCTTGTCGCCGGCTTCTGAGGACTAGTCCAAGGGCGTTAATTTATCCTAGAGTGGAAGAGTGAGCGTATTAGTAGCCAAAGGAATAAAACGGGACAGCGCCTGAGCCTTGGACTGGCTAGACGGGTCCATGCCGGAGTCGTCATCGTCGGGACGAAGCTAATGCTTGCAAGTCCGCTCTAGATCCAGCCTCGGTGTCGGAGAAGTCATCTAATCAATCAGTCGATCAAGCTGCAGGTGGCTAGCCGGGGGCAAGGTCTATCCAGGGCCGTTTAAACGGGTCTGAGAAGACGCCAAACTGGAGCCAAGCAGGGGCAGTTTCTTGATGCTGGAATGCGGCTGGGTTTGAGAATGGAAGAACCCCTCCAAGGACCCTCATGAAGTCCCACTGCCGAGCTGTGCCCCCCACCATATTACCCCTGTGCCCCTCCAACTTTACTGAGTGCCCCCACCAAAACCCCTCCGAAAAGAAAACGCTACGGCTTTTGGTCGCGTCCTAGGTGCACAGACGATCAGATAACTCTACACTCGCTCTGGTTGGCCAACATTTTTATTTTTATGGGGTTCTTGATGTCACATGCCTTTCCGATAACCCGATAAGAAAATTTCGCCTATTTTCATGGTGCCCGAAAGGCGCATCCGCGCACTTCCATCCACTCTGTTACGCAGGTCTGTGGGCGGTGATTTATGTCGCAGCCCACTGCCGTAACCTGGACAAGCAAGACGACGGGACAGCTCACCCGCCATTCCTTGGCTGCCTGTCTAGGTTGTCTTGCGAACAAATTTGTCTCACAACCCCCTCCTTCTCCGTTCCTCTGACTG
>NAGG01000908.1:0-14478 GCA_003031705.1 Calonectria naviculata | reverse complement strand
CCCTCCACCGGCGCCGCCCTGGTGCGCAGCCTGGTCCGCCCATTCTCCTCCTCCGCCCCCGTGGCCGCACCCCGCGAGACGACTCACCCGACCTCGCCCGCCAGCCACGCCAGCCGCCTGTCCAGCCTCAGCAACAACGCACCCGCCCGAGGAGCCGCTGCGGCGAGCCAGCGTGGCGATGCGGCTGCACGCCTTCTGGACCGTGTCAAGACCCGCTCGGCCAACTACGTCCGCGAGAAGACGGCCCAGATGGAGTTTCTCAAGAACCAGAAGATGTCCAACGACTACCTCAAGCAGATGCCTCGTCGGTGGGAGGCCGGTGACGTCTACTCACCACACGACCTGAGCCCCATTGAGATGCAGAAGTGGCGAAAGAGGTCGCTGCGCAACAACGACGTCGTCGATGCTCTGGGCATCAACCCACTCGACATGTACAAGGTCAGCTCTTGCCCCGCCATGCCCAATCAATTGAACGCTAGGGACTTCTACTAACACCCTATATAGAACTTCTCCTTGGTAGAGCACTTTACCACACCCTCTGGAATGATCAACCACTCTAAAATCACCCGGCTCCGGCCCGTCAACCAGCGCAAGGTGGCCAAGATGATCCGCCGAGTCCAGGGCATGGGTCTGTACCCCAGCGTGCACGCCCACCCCGAGATGCTGCGGGATCAATTCTTCTCCGGGAGACGGTAAAAAAGAAAAATAACGTCGGATTTAGGTCTGCTGGGCGCTTTGTGTATGAGGGATGTCATGGTCATTATTCTTGGTCATATGTATAACAGCTTCGACCTCTACTACCTGTATAGATACATGTCTACAATGAAACTTTTTTTTTTGGTACACCTCAAGCCCCCAAATCCCGGTTTATCTTAAATTTACACAGCGAATCTACCGTTAGTCGCTTGCCCTTTTGCTCCAAGCTGGCCCAGACCTCGGGGTATTGCGTTTTTGCCCAGCTCTTGAAGCTGGCTTGAAGTTCCTGCCCAGGGAGAGCATTAAACGCCACACCTAGTCTGTAATATGGTTAGCGAGACTTGTCATATAGCACGGGGCCAAAACTCACGTCATCAGGTCCGGCTCTACCCCCGTAGCCCTCTGCATCTTCATAACGACATCCTCGACCGCCTGCACTTGTCCACTGCCAGCAATGGCACCCACGTAGGAGTTGTAAAGTCTGGGAGGGACATCCACATCCATGCTTTCTATTCTCTTCCATATCTTTTGGGCCATCTTGGCCCCACCTGGCCTGCGTTCTAGAGACCAAAAGATGGCTTCGAGACTGGCATAGGTAGGTCCCTCTCTTGATGATGTGATTTCATTCCAGAAATCCATTGCTTGGAGAGGACGGTCGCAAGCGGTATGAGCAAGCATCAGGGATGTGTAGAGCTTGGTGTCGGGCTGAACGGTGGTATCCATCTTGAGCATGTTGAAGACCATTTCGAGGGCCTCTGCGTCGGGGGTTTTGCTCAAGCTTTCAAAGAACTGGACGTAAGTTTCGTGTTTCGGGTGATATATGCTGTTTCTATGTTGTCGCATGTGCCCAAAAACATGAGATGCCATGTCTGGGCGCTTTCGGGCGAAAAATGCAGCCATGAGGTTAACGCGGCGCTCATAGCTTAGATCTTGGAAGAATTGCCTAAGTAGCTGGTATGCTGTCCACGCACGGGATGTGCTTGTTTCGGAGTTTAAACAAAACTGGACGAATGCTTCTTGGATAACCTCTCTCTCCTCAGCACTAAACTGGAAAGCATGAACTGAGAGGGCATCCATCACATCGAAAGGCTGTTCATTCTCCAAGAACCCAACGCAGAGGGTGGCCACGGTGTCCGGGTCGAGTTGAACTTGGTCTTCCTCGGCAAGGTGGACTATCTCAACAATGAGCTTAAAGTCGGGTGTCTTTTGGGCGCAGAGCGCATTTAGATACTTGTTGAGCAACTGGCAGTATTCCCACCATCGGTCAGGGTTGGATTGCCAGGGCTCCAGCTTTTTGACGCTCTTGTACGCGGCTTGCACCCCTGGCAAGTATCCTGCGCTCAAGCGCAAGCCCATCTGGATGAGATAGGTTTCGCCATCCCGCTTGATATCGTTATCCGAAGCTAATGAAAGAATATCCTCGGCCAATATGGTGTTATTCAGACTGACAGCGGCTCGCAATAATCCATTGATTGTGGCACTATCTGCTTTGACAGGGCCCTTTGAGTCAGCCATATGCGACATCATAGTTTCGACCTGTTTCAAGCCCTTGCCCATGATCAAGATGGCTTGCAATAAACTGTCCCAGTATGGTTTCTCTGGTTTTGTGTCGCCGAGCTCGAGAAAATACGGCACCGCCCATTCTGTCGCATTGTTACGGAGGGCAAACAATGCTACCAGTGGGTAGACTTCGGCGTCGCGTTTTCCACCCGCGGGGAGTTTGTCAAACCAATATTTGGTTTCCGCAACTTGGTTTCGCTCCGCAAAGAATGCGACAATGGCCAATTGCGTATTTTTGTCAAGGGGGATGCCGTTTTTCTCGGCATGGTCGGCAAGGGCCACCAGATCTTGCTCATGGCCCTCTCTTGCGAGCCCTTCGGCCACTGAAGTGACTAGATTTCGGCCATTTTTCGCAAGATCCACCACATTATCCCACTTGGAATAAAGCTGCTCGAGAGCCTCCTTTGATCCGCCATAGAGGCAAATGGTCTGGATATATTGCGCCCATAGATTTGAGTCGGGCTTTGCCCGGATATTTGAGGTACCGGAGGTAAGAACAGAGTATATGCGTTTGGCGAGGTCCAGATGCTGCGAGCTTCTCTCGCGGGGCCGGAGGGTCAGGAGGGCTGTGAGGGCGTTGGTGAGATCCTTGGTTCCAAGGCTGGGAGAATCCTTCGCGGTCGCTTCGGAAGATTGCTGGAGGAGGTAATCGAGAAGTCTGTGGCATTGAATTGCCTGCGTAGCGTTTAACGGAACCCTGCTTGAAAGCTTCGCATTGAAAAATGTGCTCCAGGTTTTTATAAGTTCGTCGTATGGCGGGGGACGCAGGTTGTCGAGCATCCTACTCCTCCACACCATGATATTCATCCATCCCGGCTCGAAATCGGGCTGGCGCACCTCCCGGGGGGCTTTCGAAAATATGTTATCAAAAAAAGTCCGGCATGATGCGGCGGGGACTATCGATCGGGGCAATTGGCGTTGCCGGGTGGGAGCTGAGAAGAGAGCGCAAGACGGGGAGCGGGAGTGCTGGACCAGGACCCGTCGAGCATGGCGGGCCAAGTGTGCCCTCATGATGGATAATTATATGAGATTGCCGTCCTGGGCCAATTAGCAGCATTCTAGGCATCGGAAACTACAGGGCAGACCGTACAGGAGCATGTTTGAGGTCCGGCGCCGCACAAATTGCACCGACCCAAGTCTACAGCTCAACTCGGGGATTCTGGAGCTCTGGATCCAATGGCCATTCTGATTTTCGAGGTTGAGCGCCGAATTGCAAGTGGCCGAGTGGCCGACATTTAGCCGCTGCGGGCCCAACTGGCTGGGCTGGGTGGGCCGTTGGCATCCTCTCCGAGTGTACTCCATAACTCCAGAGGGACATACAATGCTACGCCTGATTTGAAGTGGTTAACAGGGGCATTCACAATTCAGCTTTCTTTGCAAGCTGATAACGGAGTTAACCCGATTCATATTTCCGGTGAATGAGTCACAAAACAGGGCCCCATGTTGATGAAATAGACGTCTATACCGTCTTGAGCCGCTCGCTCGCTGGATTTGTATTACTAAACGCATGCTTGATACGTCACCACGGACAACGAGATGCATGAGGAACCGGGATATCAAACCTCTCCAGTATCGGGATTGGGGGTTTCAAGCCACTAGCTCTGGCCTATCCTTCTTTCAGGACTTGTAACGAATCGTAGAAGAGCATCCGTGTTAGCATCGTGATGCAAGGTGGGGAAATGTCATAGCTGAACTCTGCGTCCCTTGAAGGGCGCCTCGGAACGGCATTACAGAACGGCACACTAACTCATCACGGCCGTCAAGGTGAGTGGATTTAAGCAAAGGCCGAAGTAGGCTCCATCCCACGAATCGGCAGCAGGTCCCGACCAGCTATCGCGAACGAGTTCCCCGCTCGGTCTCGCAATCGATGGTGGGGCATCGTCAAGCTCTTGAGCTCTATATATGCTTCCTGCTGGTCCGGCATAGACACGACGTCTTTTCTTACTCCCTGCATAATAAAATACCATAATAATACCACCGGAACTGACTCAAGATGCCTCTCATCGCCCAAACTCACAAGAATCGCATTATCCTTGGTCTCATGACCTTTGGACCCACGGTCGAGCAAGGTGCTCGTATCACTGACCTGGAAGAGTTCAAGAAGACCCTCGAGCTTTTCCAATCAAGGGGATACAACGAGCTGGACACGGCTCGAATGTACATCGGAGGCCAACAGGAGGCCTTTACTGCTCAGGCGGGTTGGAAGGAGAGGGGTTTCACTTTGGCCACCAAAGTCAAGTACCCGGCCAATCCTGGCGACAACACTGCGGACAAGGTCTTTGAGTCGGTCGAGACTAGTTTGAAGGACTTGGGCACAGACTGCGTCGACGTGAGTTGCATCCATCACAATGTCTAAGAAGTTCTTAGTTAGCTGACGGTATGTATTAGCTTCTCTATCTCCACCGACCCGATCGCGGTACTCCTTTCGCCGAGACCCTTGGCGCTATGGACAAGCTTCACAAGGCGGGCAAGTTTGTGCAGCTTGGTGTTAGTAACTTTACTGCTTTCGAGCTCGCCGAAGTGGTTGCCATCTGCAAACAAAACAACTGGGTCCAGCCTACCGTATACCAGGGCATGTACAACTGCATTACTCGAAGCATCGAGCCCGAGCTCCTTGTTGCATGCCGCCGATATGGCCTCGACATTGTCGTGTATAACCCCATCGCCGGTGGTTTGCTCTCTGGCAAAATCAAGTCGAAGGACATCATTCCCGATACCGGTCGCTTCTCGAAAGAACACAACACGGGCCAGGCATACCGTGATCGATACTACCGAGACAGCACCTTCAAGGCTCTGAAGACAATCGAGACTGCCATTGAGAAGCACAACCTGACCATGGTCGAGACGGCATTGCGATGGGTAGTGCACCACTCGAAGCTCAAGATCAAGGATGGCAACGACGGTATCCTCATCGGAACCTCTAGCCTCGCCCAGCTCGAGAGCAACCTCAACGATTTAGAAAAGGGCCCCCTGCCGGAGGATGTTGTCAGCGCACTCGATGAGGCTTGGGCCTACGCCAAGGCCGACACGACCAATTACTGGCACGGTGAGCTCGAGTATGGCTACAAGGGCACGGGAGAAAATTAAGAATGGAGTACCTGTAAATACGTCACCTTTCAGGCCGCGGCCAGGCTACGGGATGGGTGCATTAGTTACCATGTGGTAGTATCATGACCACACCTCATGCGGGTAGGGTGTCATGGGCACATGATCGCTGGCGTCATTGCCGTGTGGGCGGAAGGGATGAGGAAAATAGGCTGAAGGGTTGAGCAACAGATAAGGAACCGCTGGCCACACAATTGAAAAAATGACCTGCACCAGCAGTTACAATACATATGCATGCGTGCATCACAGGAATGTCTTGAATACTGTCATCTGATGCCTGTCGCCCATTTAATGAATCCGTAACTTGATGGACCCCTGCCCCAAATTATGCCAGTTTCCATATCTGCCAGCGCCACAATCTTGGAGGGAGGACGATCATTTCAGGTTTTGATTAGGCACCCCAACACAATCCCTTGGGCTGGGAAAAATCCCCCATTAAAAACCCATTAAACAAAGTGTGAGTAAAACACTTTGAAGGGCTTGAATCATGTCTCTAAGTGTGAAAAATAGCCAACACTAAAGAGCTCCCATCACCGGTCGGTCTTCACCTAGCGCACACTCCCAGCAGAAAGGCTCGGCGGGGTCGCACTAGCACCTTTCAGGGGATAGATACCCAGTGACAGCTGGCTCATGCCGCCTGTAAGTTTGTGCAAATGCCGCGGCTGACGCCCCTGGCGCCCTCCATGATCGCCTTTTTGGGGGTCCCTTGGTCCCTGCCCAACACCTGTGTTTTGGGGGGGTTTTGATCCGCCGGGTCCTCCGCCGAGACCCCGACAGGCCGACGACATGCCCTCCGCGACTTGCGACGGGATCTACTAAGTACACGGGTCCTTCAACAACACTGCTGCAAGGCGAATCTAGTCGGTTTACCAACAAAAGGTTGGTAATCCCCGGTCGCCAGCATCTTTTTTTTCGCGCCCTTCATTTGAATCTCCCCTTTTCATAACCCCTACGAGCTCATTCCGTCTCATTGAACCCCTCGACGTCATCCTTAACACCACATGCACCCACGACCCAAGTCCCTTCGCCAGACTAAGCTCTGTTGGCGCCGCCGGCTCCAATACCAACCGACCGAACGACGCTTCCGATCCTGACAGGAGTGTGATAGATTGGAGAAGATCGAAATAACAGGAACAAGTGGGATTGATAGAAAAGATGGATTCCGAGCCCGGTTCCCCCCGTCGTCCGGCGTATAATCGCCATTCTGATGGACGATCCGGAACCCCGTTGCTGCAAAAGCAGCCCGACGATGCAGAGCGTGGCCGCGCTGGATTCGCCCGCGAAGGCAACGAAGACGACTCAAGATCGAGTTTCGCATCAACTCGAGAAGATGCGAGCCTCTATCACCCCGAGCCGACCCAGGAATCGTCCTTTGGGCGACGGTCGGAAATGCGCAGCCGCAGCCCTCGCCATGCCGCCGCCAACATCGAGACGAACGCAACTCGCAAGAAGTACACCTACGCCGCATTCTTCCTCGTCATCAGTCTCATCTCCTTCTGCGTGCAGACGGAGCTGAGCGCCTACATTCAGCACGACCTTGGCTGGGACAAGGCCTACTGCATGATGTACTTCACCCACGGCTCCTGGATTGTCCTCTGGCCCGTCCAGCTGGGAATCCTGCGCTTTCAGAAGCGCGATCTGCCGTGGTCGGTGTTCTGGAAGCGCCACCTCCACCACCTACAGACGACGGCCATGATGATCGAGACGCAGACGCTCGATGTCTTCCGCCCGTCCGTGCAACGCCGCTCCCGACCCATTCGCTATCTTATCCGCTTCACGGCCATCATCACCTGCTCTTTGACCGTCGCGGGGCTGAGCTGGTACATTGCCGTCAGTCTGACGACACCCTCGGATTTGACGGCCATTTACAATTGCTCCGCCTTCTTCGCCTACGTCTTTTCCGTTCCACTGCTCAAGGAGCCCCTGCGCCTTGATAAGTCCATTGCCGTCCTTATCGCAATTGGTGGTGTTCTTGTCGTCGCATATGGAGATACCAAGTCCGGAGTCAAGGACCAGGAGGCCAGCAACCGATTCTTGGGAAACCTCGTCATTGGAATTGGGTCCATTCTGTATGGCCTGTACGAGGTCTTGTACAAGCGTTTCGCTTGTCCGCCAGAGGGTGTCTCACCCGGCCGCGGCATGATCTTTGCCAACACGTTTGGCTCTCTCATTGGCCTCTTCACCTTGACGGTCCTCTGGATTCCTCTGCCTATCTTGCACATTCTCGGAATCGAAAAATTTGAGCTCCCCGTGGCCTCAACCTGCTGGCTGATTCTCCTCGCCGTCTTGTCAAACGCCACCTTTAGCGGCTCATTCCTTGTCCTCATCTCCCTTACTTCACCGGTACTTTCCTCCGTCGCAGCGCTCTTGACAATTTTCATCGTTGCCATTGTGGACTGGTTCATTACCGGACAGCCACTCAGTTTTGCTGCTATTGTCGGTGGTGCGATGATTATCGTTGCCTTCTTGGGCTTAACCTTCAGCACATATCGCGAGATGAAGGAGCACGAGGCCCTGGAGCCCATTGTGGACCTGAGCGACAGCGACAAGGATGGCGATATTACCAGTGACGAGGATTAAGGCCCCTTTTGCGCCTGGATTTCACAACTCGTCATTTTCCGATTTTTTTTCTTTACTGTCAAGGTCAATGGTCGGGCCAAGGATAACGGATTGCATTGTGCGCATTGGGTTAGTGTACATGTCGGCTTTCATATGTATTTAGGAACAGGATACGGGGTGCATCAGTGGTAAAGGTATAGATGTTCGTCATTTTGGGCGAACAGCGGGGATGTATAGATGCGCATGTAGACGCAGCCTCTCTGCCAATAGAGTAGTCCAAGTGACTTTCTCGAAGAATTGTCGTTCATGTCTGAGTTTTTGCACTTACAAGTTGCAGCATGGAGATATTTGCAGCAAACCAGTCTGCGCCGGGACCCTGGAGAATGAACATGTCTGATTAACTGAGTGAGACAGTCCCGTTCGTTAATACGCGACACCACCTACCTAATCACGGCATGACGAAATTAACAAACGGTGCAGATCTTGACCTGGCCGGGCTGTAGCCAAATGGACTGTTTGATAGCGCCCTGCCACATAGGTTGTCTATTTCTGGAGCATATTCTGTGCGACCCACACCATTCACTTGTACGACGGGGACATTAACGATATAAAATGTGGCATCATGCACTTCAAAATAGCAGGAATTGTCCTACAAGTGAGTCCATTAAAATTACGCAAGTTTCAACTACACAATAGTCTCAAGGTAGGATGCTCAAGGGCTGGGTCCTCAACATCCGGCCATTGCTTTCTGTCCGCATGATGATACCAAGGCACTGATGGATCTAATAAGCAACCAAACCCCGAAAGCCCCAAAGTTTTTAGAGCTTACAGTTGTCGTAAGGGCTAATTGATAGGCATTCTGCTTGGCTGGCAGCTAGTTGATTAAAAGCTAACATGCCATCTAACGAGTGTCGGGCGTCTTGGTTAGTTTACTTACGTCAGACGTATAAGTAGGACCCTCATGGAGATTAAATCATAACAAACTGATGGAGACGGATGATGAATACAGATATGATAAAACATTATCACCAAAAACCTGTGAAGAAGTGGGCATGAGCAGGGAACTAGAGCGTTGGTATTCGCGACACCGGCAGCTTTATGTATACAACTTGTTGGAAACCATTGCCAATCGGGAGGCGCATTAAGGAGCATGAAAGAAGCATTTTTCCAAATGCTAATTAAATGAATACATGTTCAATAACGCAATGCAAACACCGTTCGTTTAGCTACCAAGATACAATTGATGAGAGGAGATTTCATTGAAGTGCATTCTTGCAACTCGGCTTTCAAGTCCAAGCGACGTTTGCCAATCACAAAATTAAACAAGTCAGATTAAAAATAAAAGTTTTTCATTCTCTAAATGGACCAAGCCACGCCTTCCCTGGTATCTATCTCAAATATTTAGCCTGTATCTAATGATTTGTTTGTCCATGGACTGTGACATCCTCCGCCCACACAGTGTTGGCGTAGCACAAATGCACATGATGCGTAAGCAAACACTACATCACAGCTCTCGTGAAATTGATAATGGAGGATTTCCCAGCAAAAAGAATTTCGCCAAAAACACCAAAAAAAGAACCGCTCACGCGGAATCCTGCCCCGTACTGGAATCGAACCAGTGATCTTATCATTTCGTATTAAGCTACTAGTGATACGCTTTACCACTGAGCCAACGGGGCTTCCCTGGACTCGGATGTCCGGAGCAGCCTTCGAACAGATTATGAGCTGGGGGCATCTCGCACGAAGTATCCAGTCTGCTTCAACTTCCAGCCTCGAAGCCCATGCATATATACATACTGCATGGCCATGTTCCAAGCCTCCTCGGAGGCGCAATCCCCGCTCTCGAACACCTGAAGGTTCTCGAAACTGGGGTCTGCGTTGCTGTCGAAAATCTCACGCATGAGCAAAGAGTATGCAGTGTCGCATTCGAGCCAAAGGTCGGTAATGTCGACGTGGGACAATTTGCTGCTCGACCAAAACCCAAGGTCGCTCGGCATCAATTTGATAAACAGGTGCTCAACCGGCGGGCAGTAAGGAACCACAACATCTCGGATATGACGAGACAGAGGGAAGGTTCCAACATAAGAAAACGAACTGGCCGTCTCCTGGATCCGGGTGAAGGATGTGTCTGTAGTGCTCAAGACGATAGGTACGAGAGTTGGGGGTGAGTAGTGAAAGAACTCGTATGTTGAGTACACTGGTACAAATGATCCTTCATTCACCAATAACGATGTCCAGTCTCGAATATTAAATAAATCGCTTGGGATCAGGCCTCCTGATTGTGCTTTTGGATTCTGTGATGGCAACGGGCCTGGAGCGCCGTCTAAATCGCCGGGCTTTACGGCGGAGCGTGATGTTCGCGAGAGCGACAGGATGTGATGGTGTGAGCTGAAGGCCCACTCGCTGGTCAAATCAACGGTTCGACTAAGCAGAGAGGAAATAATATCTGCAGAGCTGATAAAAGTTATTCGAAGCGGGTCAATCTGGCCAAAGAGGGTGTGCCAGAACCAATTATTATCCCAGACTTGCTGAGCCGGCACATTGGTCTCTCTTCTTGTCAACCCGTCCGCGGAAGCTGGTCGTTGACTCTGGGTGGGTGAAAAAGGCTGCGATTCGGTGGAAGGGACGTTCCAGAGCGCGCTTCCAGACTTTGGTGGCTGAATGGAGCATTCTTCAGGAGGCAAAAGACCCCAAAACTGGCCATCGGCATATCTCAAACACCCCGACTCCTTTGGGGGGTCGATGAGAATAGTGAAGCTCTCCACATCCTTGGACAGGCCATTTCGGTTCAAGAAGTCGAGTACGCCAATCTGCGACGCGATGTCACCATGCGGAGGTTTGTAAAAGCGCTGGAAGGACCACACGACATGGCGGAAGAGGAGCTGCAGAACCGACTGTCTCCACAGGCGACAGACCAGTGACGCATCCTTAACGGGAGCATTGGGTCCGGAATGAACTGGCCGAGCGATCTTGGATGGGTCTCCACGCAGTCTTTCCTGGCTATCAGAGGGAGAGTCGAGAAAGCTGAGAATCTGAACGAGAAGCTCGTTTGGGAGGCGCTGGATGCCCGATAGGGGTGCCATATTGGAGGATGGCATTCGTGATGGCGTCGAATCTGACTTCGTTTCTTGGAAACGATGGGTCGGCGTTCGTATGTGAGTTTAAACCTGCTCAAGGGTCGCTTGAGGCTACAAAATTTCCCGACCGCCTTAAGGAGAAATGAATTGTATGAGTCTCGGGTTAGAGGATGCAGAGGACCGACTCAAGCTGATGACGAAGGCCCCACGTTGCACAGTCCCACGCATAACGCTAGTTTCGGCAGATCGGAGACGACGCCACTGATTAAAGCTTATCGTCCAGAGTTGGTTTAATGCCATGCAAACACTCGATGATCGCCTTGTTGTGGCGTGCAATTTTTTAGCAGAAGAAAAAAAAGTGATCATAAAAAATCCCGTGGAGGAGTGCGGTTGGGGGTTCTGAGGCCGATTCATCATGGGGCACGACATCGACATGGTCCAGGTTGTTTGCATTGCCCAACCAACTCTACAGCCCGTACACCCTTAATGCGGTCAATGTCAGCCTGGGCGAAAGAACGGCCTGGAATGGTACCCCAAGTTGCATTTGCAGAAGGGCGGCCTCAATTGCGTCCACAAAGGGCGCAGTCACCGCAGGGTTGCATTGGAAGATCGGTGCCCAAGTAGTTCTTGTCAGGGTGCATTTGTATGTAGGTTTTCAAGGTTTGTCGGAGAGGACTTCCGAATCCTTGCAATGGGAAGAAATCCGAATTCTACCGAGCAAGCAAAGCTCCAATTAATACTGTGTCAAACGGTGGTGAAAACAAAAAGATGTGTGACACGTCGCTCGTAGACGTGGCGAACGAATAGAAAGCGTCAGAGAAAGCCCAGAAAAAGCAAACAAAACTCAAATAAGCAAAAAATAGCTATTAAAACAGCCCACGGTGCAGTATTACGTAGATACATCTTAACATCGTCAGCCTTTCGGTCATCTTTACAACATTGATATCCGTGACGACGCAAAGGGTGAATCATAGTCCACACCCAGGTTGTGTTGATTTCCTCGGTTCGAGGCCGGTAGTCGGAATGACATCCCAGAAAGTGGCCGGGGGTTACCGGGGGGCTCATCCTCATGTCATATCATCATGGGGCAGTTGTCCACAAAATTTGCATTTGGGCGCAGCAGAGACCACCCATGAAGCGATTTCGGTTGCAACTGGGTGCTTATCCGAAGCGAAGCCCTCGGCCAGTCAATGTGCCCTGTTCCACATGTCAGTTAGCCATGACTGCAATACACCTCCCCAAGTAATTGATCGAACGCGCAATTGATATGGGTGGAATTCTGTCTGCACAGTGCTTGTGGGCAAGATTAAATAGTAATTCGTACCTAGAAAAATAGCAGACGCACCCTTGCTGCTAACTAACGACGCTTGATGTCAGAGGCGGCCAGCCCAAACGCGAGTTGCCAGTACGTGGCAACTGCCGCCAGTTCACTCCTCCTCCCTTTGACATTTCTCCCAAACACTTTATTCTGAAACCTCACCCAGAGCATGTAGCCGAAGCATTCGTCGTGAATCACAGCTCACGTATTTCCGTCTGACTGCCGCTATTCCCGCTAGTTTCCGTCTTTACCTGACATTTACCCGTAATGCAACCAACGACCGCGGCCGCCAAGGATGACGATGGCGGCATCACCGCTCATTCGCCAGAACTGCTTTGCCTCATGAACGAGAGCAGACACGAAGTTCTCGAGCTGGCCTACGACCTCTACCTCAAAGGCAAGGTTCTCCGGGTCCATCCAGTCGTGCCCCCTACACTCGACCTCCTGCCCTCTTCAGACATATCCATCAAGTCGAGTCGCGATCCGGATACCAATGAAGTGACTGAGCTCCAGATCATGAGATTATCCGACCCGAATGCATTCAACTTTATGGGATAGTGTCCCGAAGAAAGATGCGCGGTGTTCAAGGGAGAGACAAGTCTGTTTGACCACTTCCTCGAATATGCCATGGCTTTTGCTAAAGGCAAAAACGCGATTGGGGGATTCAAGGCGCCATCGGAAATCCGTTTCCCGCCGACAGGGTTAGAGCCAGGATTGAGTTATGAGGTGTTCGCTGGTAGGGTCGAGGTCGTGGAGTATATTATGTGGGTCATGGACGTTGAGGATGTTGACGGTAAGCGGGGCCTGTGATCTCATCTCAAAAGAATCATCATACTAACCTCGACAGAGCCAGAACTAGAAGATGAGTGTTTTGTCCCAGGCCGTGCCGACAAAATCAAGCCAGCTCCGGTCTCTGAGCTTCCGCTCTTCATCGATGTCTCCTCAACTCATACGATGACAGACGCAATGGACGACACTTTTACTCCAGGATCTCCCAGTTGCAGATCAAGCTCCACACTTTCACCTCCGCCTGAGATAATCATGACACCACCATTCATGAAGTGCTTCACCTCGGCTGGACCTAGCACTAACAACCTTGATGACGATGATCCCCACTGTCAAGAGAGATCACCAACACCAGTGTCACGACGAACTAGGCAAGGAAAGGCGAAAGAAGAAGGCCTCCAATACCAGCACTGAAACATACCAACGAGGTTCCAATGGACTAGACAGGGTGTGAAGGTCTTCAAGAAACGTGTGTCCGAGACAAGCCATTAGTGTTTAGAGGAAGAAGCCCGACGAAAGTTAGGTGAGAGGTATTTTATGACAACTCTGGAGAGGAGTTAGCTAAATTTACTATGAAGCCATGATGCAGCCCTTTTTTAGTGCCATTATGGCACTGAATCCAAAACCAATTCACATGGTGGGCTCTCAACAATGAAAAATCAACATCACGAATGGCCAGATTATGCTCAAGGTATGTTCCGTGGCTGCTAGGAGTAACTAGCGCCTAATAGGGATAGATTGATGTATATATCTAAGTTGATCCGGCACGATCGTAGTCTAAAACGCCCAATTATGCATATTAAAAGATATTAAGGAGTGCAGTGAAGTAATTCTTCCGTAAACCCAATTGAAGTTTCCCGTCATTAAATTTTCATTAAGCTTGAGCCGTTTACAGGCCACAGAACTTCTTGTCGACTCGGGTGACGCTGGTGTCGATGCGGCCGAGCTGGGTGGCCTGGTTGCCGGTGAGGACATCCATGGCCTGCTTGCCAACGTTGAGGCCCTTGGCGGCGTGGTCAATGGCGAGGACGTAGATGGTCTTGCCCTTGTAGGTAGCCTTGTAGCAGAGGCCGCAGTTGGGGGAGTTCCAGCCGGCAATGGACTCAGCACCGCCGATGTAGGGGAAGCGAGGGACGTTCTTCTGAGCCTTCCAGCCGTACTTGGTGATCAAGCCGTTGGTGCCGTCAGAGCAAGAGACGGAGGTCATGGGGCGGTTGGGGTCATCGTAGCCAGTGTCGTAGGAGACTGCGAGAGCATGTTAGCAGGGCTTTCGAGTGTCAATGGCTCGGTAGGAGAGAATACTAACCAGTGATGGCCGAGGCGGCGGTGGCAAGGGTGAAGATGGAGAGGAGGTTGGACAGCTGCATGTTTGCGGTG
>NAGG01000907.1:0-10456 GCA_003031705.1 Calonectria naviculata | reverse complement strand
TCTGCGCCAAAAGATCATACCCTTAGTCCGTTTACCGCAGAAGTATAGTGTCTCTAGTCTAGTAACCATGATGGGTTCGACAGCCCAATCGAGGCGGAACTGGCCTACGCTTTCGCGATGACTATCCGCGTAACGAAGGAGTAGTCCGATCACCGGTCGATATGCCGAAGTGCTGTTGACGCAAGGATGAACCTCAACCACGCCCACCATGGAGCACCGTGAATGAAGCCATAATTCGTTATACTAAGTATAAGGGGGTGTTGAGATGGATCAGGGCAACTCCGGCAGCGCATCTGAGCTGGCTAGTACATCTGACTTTAGGACAGTGCTTTGATCAAAAGCAACAAAGTTGATGCGACAACTCCCACCAACTCTATCCAGGCCATTGAAGTATATCCGACAAGGTCGCTGTGGGAGAGCAGTTACACATTCAAAATTGACATTCTCGAGCCCATAGAGCCCAAATACAACCGTTCGTCCTCGGTTCGTAGAGAGCTGGGATATGGGCATCAGTATAAGCCAAGGGGAGGGGGGGACAATAGCTCATACCGTTATTCCGACAACCTGGGTGTCCATAATTAAACAACCAGCTCTTCTGCATATTTCGGTAAGATATTCGCCTTGACATATTGGCATGTGCATCCAAAAGCAGATGCCAGAGTGGACAACCTCGTATAACTTTCTATCAGGAGTTTGACCCTCCTTGTGGGATATGATGGCTAAGATGTTCGCCCCATCTGTTGCAACAGAGTATCCGACGATATCAGGAGAGTTGCAGTCAAAAAAGCGCATCCTGAGTCTGGCTGGATCCATTCGTAGTGTTTTGAGTGTCAAGAGGTTGACCACGGATGGAGGAAATGGGACTTGGACTTACCAGCGGATGCGAGATACTCTGGCATTGGGATTTTCAAGAGTGCTATGGATATCTCTAACAAGTAGGCCCTGATGGTAGGTTAGAATTGGCATTAAACTTCGGGAATGGCTACTTACATTGGTCTTGATGGCTGCGGCAGAAGGGATTGCCTCATAGTGGATGCGTCTCCACCAGGCACCAGCGACGTTGGGGTGGTTGTGGCACCATTCATCACGATGATTAGGTGAGACGAAGAAGACTTGACGAATTCCAATGTGATCTTCTGCCATGAACAAATCATAACCTCTATTATTGCCTTGCCGTTGCTTCTCAGTTCCAGCTAGGAGTAAGACGTACGCTTGCCCATTGGGGTTTGTTCGAAGTACATTTGTCAAATTTTGGACGTAGTATCGGCCATACACCTTGATATATGTTGCATAAACTGGTTGCGTTAGGTCAATAATGCGGTCGCTAATCGCCTCACTGCAGTGCACAAGCGCCTCCGTGGTTACAACAGCGCACTCTCGAAACAAGTTCCCTGCGATCATCAGCCATAGCTCGTTGGGAAGCTCTCGAGGCCAGCCAGTTGCCAATCGCAGATTCCTAGCCAAATAGTGCTGGATATACTCTGCTCGTCGGCGTTCTTCATACGTTGATGCGACAAAGGCGTGCTTGGTAGCCGTGAGGAATTCTGGCGTGATTGAATAGGAGCGAAACTCGTAGCAATCGCAGTGGAAGCACACCGTCGCTTTGGTACGTTTCGGACAATTATCCCCCAGGCATAGGTGAAAGTTGATATCCAGGTCCTCATCATAAAGAGACAGGTGCCGTCGAAAGTCAAATTCGCCCGAAACGTGATCATTGCCGACGTCTGCAACGAGAAGCATACGTCAGTAACAACCTGGGACTAGCAGAGCACCGCCCTACCTGCGTAGACCGGGTCATGTTCATTCAATGAGAACTGGCAGAGTCTGCATTGGGCCTCTGTGATGCAGTAGTACGGTGCCAAGTCCTCACTGTGTTCGCTTTCTGCCATGCTAGCCCTTTAGACGCGGGAGCTTGGGCTGAGGATATAGAACATGATTCAGAATGACATAAGAACCGCTTGAAGTTGAATTGAAGCCAACCCGCCAACTCCCCACATAAGCAGCGGTCAAAGGGTGTCCCCTTGAGGTTTGTGGGGCGGTTGAGACTCGCTGCCCCGTTAGTGCCTGACCTCTTTTTCGGTGGCGCGTACTCTAACCATGATGAGCCCGCGACAACGCCAAGCCCACGCTCGGACGCAACTGGAGTCCGCGGGTTCGAACAGGATTCCGAGAATGTTCCTTGGCGGCCATGGTTATAAATGAACAAGTCGTGTGATGGGCCATTTCGGCGTTATTGGTGGAGCACCATTGGTCGCCAAACGCCGAGAGACGACCCACCATCTTCGGTGTTTGTATCCCTTGAGCTGTGCGGAGGCACCAACACCTGTGTCCACTTTCCCAGAGAACATTTCCATTTACCAAAATTATTGAGGAGAGAACTATCTGGTACAAGATCAATACGTGCGTACAATGATGAAGACTTTCATATTTTTAATAATTGGTCAGATACAGTGGCAAGTTGAGAAAGATAGCAACGCATGATCCACCGGATGCACCTTCATAGACACAACTTCATTGGATCGAATCCTTGTAAGTATTCCTGGTGCCTCCCCACAGCTAAAGTGATGGGCAAATGAATTCGGCTACTGCATTAACCATCTCGCAAAATGCCGCCGTGAAGTGGGGACGGGGTCTTTCTTTTTCTCCGCGCTGTTCATCCTTGCAATGGGCATCATTGGGTCTATGCCAGGGTCCTGTCAGATTATCGAGATTTTTCTGAATACACTCAGTGGCCGGATTATGCGAGATAATATACGATGTAGCAAAATAAGGTTTTAATCCAAGTATAAGAATCGAAGTTCACGATGCATTGCAGTTGTAAAAACACACTCGATACTCGTTCCCATGGTTAATAAAGCATGTTTCGCTCTCCCTTATCACATATTGCCCTGTACTTGTTGGCTTGCGGGGAGTCTCTAGCTTATGTAGCGAGCTCAGGCTATAGCCAGGTCTCCAACCAACCAGCGGTCAACATTACAAATGGCACTGTTATAGGGATTGAAAATCCCACCTGGAACCAAGATTTCTTTCTTGGAATTCCGTTTGCGCAGCCACCTGTGGGAAAGCTGCGATTTGCCCGTCCCCAGCCATTGGACAAAACTTGGCCAAGCCCGATTCTTGCTCAGGAGTACGGAACATTTTGCCACGGTCAAAGTCTAAACTTAGTCGGTTTTGACCAGGAGTCCATATCTTACCCACAAGATGAAGATTGTCTGACACTCAACATCGTGCGCCCTTCCAACAGCACATCATGTTCAAACCTTCCGGTCTTGGTTTGGATATATGGTGGAGGGTTCCAAGAAGGTGGCAGTGGTGATGCTCGCTACAACATGTCCTACCTGGTACAGCAGGCAACGGACATGGGCAAACCAATAATCGGAGTCAGCTTAAACTATCGCGTCGGGGCCCTAGGCTTTATTTCAGGGCAGCCTTTCCGAGACCAAGGGCTCACAAACCTGGGAATTCATGACCAGCGCCTCGCACTCCAATGGATACAGGAGAATATCGAGGACTTTGGCGGAGATCCTAACCGTGTTACACTGCAAGGAGAATCAGCTGGTGCGTTGTCCATTGGCTTTCACTTGCTGGCGAATGGCGGCTGTGACGAAGGCCTCTTCCATGGCGCCATAGCCGAGAGCGGTGGTCCCTCATATCACCTTCCATTCGCGAGCAACAACACCCAAGATTTCATGTTGGCAACCTTGGCCAATACAACAGGCTGTGGCGCGGCCCTTGAAGCTGTATCTTGTTTGCGATCTGTACCAATCGAGACTTTGCAAAATGCATCTGCAGCACTCATTGCCGATTGGAATCCTATCATTGACCAGGTGCTATTTACAGAGCCTAACTCGATCGCGTTACAAAATGGTGCTTTTGTCCAAGTTCCACTGCTGATTGGAGCAAACACCAACGAAGGAACCCCCTTCTCACCCCTGTTCTCGAAAATTAGCGCCAACTCTTCCAGTGACCTGAAATCGGCCATCAGAAACTGGGGTGGAGCGACCGAATTACCTCCTGATTTGGTGGATGAGCTTGCTGCGCTCTACTCATCTATGGACGAAGTGGCAGTAGAGTCACAGCTTGGAAGTGTGCTCAGCAACCCAGGAGACCCATATGGCTCTTTCTATGGCCGACTCACCCTTCTCATCGGAGACTTGGTCATGGCTAGTGGTCGCCGAATTTCTGCGCAAGCATGGGCTGAACATGGCGTTGATGTATACAGCTATCGCTTTGACACTGTGCCTGCTGGAATAGATCCCGAGACCCTTGGATCAGCACATTTCCAAGAAATTCCCTACGTGTTCCATAATACCCATGGGGTTGGGTACGAGCTCAATCCTTTCAATATATCGTCCCCAGAGCTTCTGAATAAACATTTGGACCTCAGTAATTTGATGAGTCGGATGTGGATCAGCTTTGTCAACACCGGCTCACCTAACTATCACGGAGGTTCGTTTTCCCTCGTACTGAATACCCGATATTGTGAAACTTTAAGACTAACCGTATATTAACAGTATCGGCTTTCAACCTGACCTGGCCAAAATACAGTCTTCAACGTCCAGAGAACATGGTATTTAATGCACCAAATGGAACCAAGACCGAGGCAGATGATTTTAGAACGAAAGAGATTAACTTGATGAGGGATTATGCAGTGCAATTGGGCATATAGAATGAGAAGGAAACCCAAGAAAAGACAACCATATTTTGTTGTCTTCATTTTAATTAATATATTGCTAGATTCGTGTTCATAAGTACTTAAGCCTTTGCCTCAGGGTCATGAGCGATGACTTCAATCTCGACCAACATGTCAGGGTCACCTAGACGGGTGACGCCAACGCAGGTCCAGATTGGCTGATGATCCGGCATCCACTTCTTAATGTTGCGCACCATGATGTCCAGAGCCTCATCAGTCATGGGAACATGGTAGGATCTGATGCGGTAAACTTGCGACCATCCCTTTCCGCCGGCATCCTTGAGGTTTCGGTCCACATTTTCAAAAGCGAGATCAATCTGAGCTCCGAGGTCTTTCTCACAAACGCCAGTCACGGGATGCCAGCCACCTGCAAATATGAAATTAGCACAGCAGACACACTACTCTGTGGGTGGGAGATCAAACCTTGGCCTGAGCATTCAATTCGATCGCCAATGCGAACAGCTTGGTTGTAGGAGTACAGATCCTTCTTCTCAACACCTTGGCCCTCGTAGGCAAAGTACTTTAGGTGAGACATTGTTGTTGGGATTTAATAGGTGTCGGATGTGAAGGCTGCTCCTTTAAAATATTGAAAACGATAGAACTTCAATTGTATCACTAATGAATAGGTAGGAATGAAGAAGAAGGATAAGTAGGATATTGAGCTGCGCAACGCGAGTATTTAACTGTTGCTAGAGGCTCCGCCCGTGTTTTTGTATCACCAAGACGCGGCATCTGAGACTCTCTAACCCCACCTAGACACGGCACACATGCAAAGGATGTGACACTGCCTACGATTCAGGTCCGACTGTATCTAAAAACGAAAGATTATCCATATTTTAATACGTCATAGTGCGCGCCACGGTTGATAAGTCTTGCAGCTGCTGCAATAGACCCTGACCACGTATGTAGGTCGGATGCTAGGCTTGTCAATCCGACCAATGAGGTGTCAATCAGGGACGGCTCGGTAAGAGGTGGCCCCGAAACTAGGCCGTTACCCGCAGCGGCAGAGAAGAAGCAAATGTAGCACAATCGCTACGTGTCCAATCCTGCCATCGGTAGTGGCTAGATCGACCAGTCGCGAAGGAAACTATGCATGCACGGATCGCCGATAGCAACGGCCATGATAGGCATGAATGGGTTCCGTCAACAAAAGAGCAAACGCGTTGATACAATCTCTGGTTACCATGACCAGTTAAAGCGTGCTAACGGCCAGGTCGCATCCAACGGAAGCGCATCACTGACAATCCTAGTATTGTGTTTTATTTTCCTGGGTAAATCGGTCGCGACACCGATAAATATAGTGGCTAACCAATGCGTTGATGACATTCTCGTTAAGATGTTACAAAGTCTTCACAAATCCTATGACATAAGGTATTCTGAGTATACTATTGAACACAACTGCTTCACTGAATTGCCCTTGGCTCGTGAAACCGACGTTTTGAATAAATCTTTAGGAGAACTGTGCGCTCCGCGCTCTGGACCCGACGATACGTATTCAAAGACGTACTCAATATGGGACCCAACCCCTCCACACCACGCCGCCTTTTTCTAATCTATAGCCAAGCACAAATCACGGATAAGGATCACGTGCGACGGGGTTCTAGTCATTCGGATTATAGATTTCTCCTCTCCTCTCTGAACCCTGCAAGAAACCTTGCCAACCAGCGTGCACCACAGGCTCGCCACCAACTCGTCACTCTAACGATTCCAACTAGCTTTCAAGATGAAGTATAGTGCCCTAAATAGCATGAGGGTTCATATAGCTACTCAGCTAGGTGTGATCCGCGACAAAGCTGTCATGCTAGATAGAGAAGGAACACTACTAGATTCACTATTACCCAGGTAATTACAAACTAGAAGCCAACTTATTATGGCTGTAATAATATGCCTATATGATATAACATAACTATATCTTAAATGATATCATCCTCGGTCTTAAAGAGATGAAATGGCCTTAACACGGCGGAGAAAGGAAGCATAGGGTGGGTGTGAATTATTGTAAGGGACTAGTCAGCAATCCGACCGGTCAGATTGCTGACCTATCACTTTCTGTATTATACTCACTCTTTAACTCAAGTTTGGATCATGATATGGTCGAATTTTACACCGTATTGCACTTCGTGAATAAACAGTTTCTTGCTCTGACCACGATGAAGTAGAATAAACTAGAATAGGATGTTAAATATGCGATAAGAGGCATGCATGGTTCCTGAAGTGACGTAAAATAATGGATCCACTACACATAGATCTTAAGTATGGCCTGTGGAAATATAGGAAGCATTTTGGATGTTGTGATTGGTAAAAGAACACCATGGAAGATTATATGGATGGAATTTAAAACTTTGTGTAAATGCGGATCCCGATCTGTTGATAAAGTGAAAGCCACGGAGACACGATAAAAAACCGGTCCTCATACAAGATCTGGGCGGAACATTTAATATGGAGGGTTGATCGTCATTATGACGTGCATTAGCAAATCTGACAGCCTTGTTTGCTACAGATAGTAGTGCTGTAGCTATCCTACGCAAAGGCGGACGATGTCCTTCCATTTCGGATTTCATATACTCGATTCAGCACAGAGCTGCCGCTCATCCACACCAAAAATTTCCTATTCAGTGCATTTTACAACTACAGAAAAATTATCGCATCAATAACGTCATATTCGACAGCGCAGTTTTGGCTCGCGAATGATGGACGTGAAATTTGAGGGGAACAAGATGAGTGGCGGGCCTCAGGATGCAAGTCATCCAAAACAGAATGCTCGGTTTTGTCCCGTGATGGTTACAAGCCACTCCGATGATTTCTAGGCGTACCCTGATAGGTAGAGCGGGTTGAAACGCAACGAGGCAACCAAATGCACGAAATGCGGGAGGCCAACCTCACTGCATTGCTGCCCAACTTGCATTTTCAAACTCGGCCCCCAACCAGTCATCTATGGTCACTGGCCATCTTCTCGGTAACCTAATAGGCCAAAGTCAAAGATGCAAGAAATTCCGATGTGGTACAAATGTTTTTCACGGATTTTTCACCGCCATCTGACATACATACGGACTCGGTTTTGCATCCAAGATGGTTGCATAAGGCTCGGCGGTCAGCATAACTTGAGCAGCTGTTATTCTGCCATTGGTTGAGAGTATCTTGTGTCTTTGGGGTAAAGATTTGTGCCACGTCAGCATTGGGAATAATGATTCCTCTTCGCTCTTCATATTTAATTACACGCTTGTTTCCTCCTCAAGTCCTTGTTTCCTCTTCCATATCAGCATCGAGCCTACTTTATGCATATCCCAATTATGCGCTATTTCTTTTATGCATTTTCAACAAAATTCTTTTTTCGGTAATATTCATTTCCTTTTGGGAAACATCCTAGATTATTTTCCCTGAGTTAAAGGCCTACGCTATTAGCTGTCGGGAGAAGTGAAGGCATATTTGACTAGAGGACTTACTGTATTACGTAAGGCTTCAATATGAGGAACAGAAATAGGGTAAGGAACAAAAAGAGAAAGGTAGTGCCGGTTCAAGACGCTATTTATCCACCGAGTAATTCACAAAATCACTCTTCCTCCACGGGAACCACCACATCTTGTCAGCGCCCAATTTTGAAGGATAGAAATGTGCCTTATATCCAAACTGGTCGAAAATGGGAGCGACCAGAAGCAGAGTTAATACAATTCTTCATGAAAGACCCTGCGTCAGCAAGCCAACCAATGCCATCAACAGAGTGCGTTGCCGCATTTTGTACCCATACCGCGCTACAAGAGATAGAGTCCGGAAATTTGAGCACAAACTCTGGTAATGTTGCTCTTGTTGACGATTGGGTCGACGATGGGCCTGGGTCAGCGGTCACTTGCAACTATCTGGGCCCGTTCAACGAACGAGGTTTGTATCTCACGCTCTTAGAGAAGGTTAGGACTCTTGCAGCATTTCTTTTCTTTGCAAAATTAATTATTTTTATCTAAATAGTTTAAGCAGGTAATCATAAGCTCCGGGAACCATGACATGATCAAGGAAAACAGCATGCTTTCCCAAAAACAAGCCATATTGAGACCTGATCAGTCTAGTCGGCTTTTAATGTAAGAACCGACTCACTGTTCATACTCTATCATAATAACACCGATAGATACATTACAAATCTTAATCCCTGGTCATTAGCAGCTCTTGCCGCTACCGCAACAGTTAATCAAGCCTGGGGATTGAGAAAGAGCTTTTATAGACATGTGGCCTTCAAAAGTTCTATAGGAGAAACACACTCTGTGAGTTGTTAATTAAAGTTCTTATGTGAGTAAAGCTGATGTTAGTATGTGATCAATTCAAGACATTGCCCCGCTTTCAATTTGCATTCGATCTTCCTTATTACACCTGGAGAACCAGGCCACGCCATAGGCAGCCAACAGACCCCCGGGAATTAAAAGGAGTCTCGTTAAGAGAGGTCTTTAACCTCGAGTTTCTATCGATCTCAAACCAATCATATCCTCCTACGGAGATAGACTACTTATGTCAGGCTCATATAAGTTTTCTGATTATCGGAACTGATGACTCGAATTGGACCGCGTATCTATTCGCTGATACCTATTTTGACCCCGAAGATAGACAAGAAAGCTCTAATAGATACCAAAGGCTGCGAGAGAGTATCAAGGATACTTCATTATATATCGATGCCTTAGCTGGTGAGAAAATTGGCATCTCTCTTGGATCAGTGAATCCTCGGGACTATCTGTTGGTCGTCCTGGAGGCGCGTTTATGCCAGGTTGCTGGTGCTTGGCAGAATTCGGTGACTAAATTGAGATTCAAGACGGAAACCTACGTAAGTCTAAATTAAATAGTAACTTCGGTAGAGTAAAAAACATGTACATGCTAATACATATACAGATAGAGACGTGCCCATTCATAAACAAGATATCATCACAGACTACAAAGTCTCAAGGATCTAGGAGTGTTGGTGAATCTCTTCACTCTATTAATCGAGCTATTGGTTCTTCAGGAAAACTAGCAGATGCTTTGAAAGCAACTTTAGATCAATGGAAACGATGGGACATGGAAACCTTTTCCAATACACTAACTGAACGCGGGGCTCGGCAAATTCCAGAAATAAGGGAGCACATTAAGAGTCTAGAGTGTTACTTCGATGAACTGCAGAGTCTGAGGCAGAAATGCGAAGACTATAGGCACAATGTGAGCGAGGATATCCAGTGGCGTCGCACTCTGTATACTTACAAACACCACAGCTAGACATATTCTCAGATCAACAATCCAAACAATACGCCAAAGATGACCATGAGAAAATAGCTTTCGCACAGCTTATGAGCATTGCGATGGTAGGAGTAAGTTATTCAACTAGTGCGATGATGCACAATAGGCGCCTATATTTACTGATGCTTAAATTAGCTAGTCTCACCATTGACGATTGCAGCAGCTATTTTGTCGATGCAGCCTCACGCCATTCCACACCCTTTGAAAGCTAGTAGCGCTTCGTTCTTTTTGTTGGTATTTGCTCTCATGATGCTGATATGGCTATTCATTGGTGTATTGATGAAATGGGATCAAATCAAAAAGTTCTTCTTTCGCTACTTGAAAAAGGTGGTGGATGGAGATTTTGGATGTTTAAATTGTTAAGAGAATGTGTATATGGAAAGAGCCTTAGAGATCATTAAATCTCATTATTAGCTTCATCAAAGCTTTATTTCATCTTATCATCTCCTCTTATACACTCTTCCCACCTTCCCACCTTCCCACTTCTTCCCACCTATATTTCCCACCTTCCCACCT